>PVKE010020221.1:0-27695 GCA_004027555.1 Craseonycteris thonglongyai
AAAAAAAAAAAAAAAAAAAAAAGGAAAAGTGCCTCTCCTAGTAATGAGGAAAAAAATCCTAGAAAAGATAAATTGAGTGCCCTCTAGGTATCATGTGTGGATATCCCAGGATCAATTTCTAAAAGGGAAAGTGGATACATGTCCTGCCTATGGGGGGTCAGTTCCCCTTCAGACTAGTTTCTGTGACAGGGACATAGAATCAGAACCCATTTAAGCCATCTGATCAGAAGAGGGAGGAACAGTTCCTTCAAATGAAAGGGGATCTGGTTTCCAGAAGAAGTGGGCAGAGATAATAAATGTCTATGTCAAGGGATAATCAAACATTGGGAAAGCCATGAATCTTTGACACTCTTCCTCATATATAATGTAAGACTATCCAAATGGCCACAATTCTCTACCCCACCTTTTGCAGTGTTACTTTGTAACCATTTTCATCAACAGGGACTTCCTTTGGCTAATAAACTGCTACCAATTGGTAGTGGATATAACATCATGTTAGTGTCAAGCTTAGGCCTCAAGAGCACTGTGCACATCTGTTCTATCTCTTAGAATTTTGCTCAGCTGCCAGTTAAACACACTCAGCGTAGCCTGTTGGAGGAGAAGAGACCACATGGAGCAGAATCAAGCTGTCATAACTGAGCCCATCTTACAGCAGTCAACCTCCAGCTGACTCAGCAGCTGAATGGAGATGCATGGAAAACACAGGCCAACCAAGGCTTATATGAAAGAAGCCTAGCGAAGAACCACTCAGTTGACCCAGAGACTCCTAAGCAATGATAGACACTGTATTTTGGGAGTGGTTTGTTATTCAGCAATCAGGCACCTCCTCTACTGTGTATTAAACATAATATTTGAAAGGTGAGTACAAGAGAGACATAGATACTTACCGGTACATCATTTGTTCTTCTGACGGCGCTGAGACAAAAGATATAAACATTATTATGTTATAGGACAGACTTTTTTTTAAAGGTCATGGCTATTTCTCTATAGGAACAAAATTATTTAGTAGTAAGGATAGTTGATTTTGAAATATTATAAACTATACAACATAACAATAGTAGAAAAGATGCACTCATGCATAGGAAAGTTGTATTGTTGGGGGATGGAAGAAAGAAGGGTATCACTAAGAACAGCAATTGGCATGTCTCCCTTAACTGCCTCATTCAGTTTGTTCAAGTTTCCATCTTAAGTCAGATACTGCAACCTAAGGACTGGCCATGCACTTATTATTAATAGTCTCTCTCTCTCAATGCTTTCCTCCTTGTTCATTCTTATAGTAATTTATTCATCTGCTTAAACTTCTACTATGGAATAAGAGGATAAGGGAGGTGGCCTTGAATAGAACCAGCCAGTTTGGTTAATAATAAATATTTCTGCAGTAACATTCTGCTGGAAAAGTTTAGGTAATTGTTAGTTAACCACAGCCTAATCTGCTGGGGTTTTTATCAGAGCTTAACTAAATGTGGAGAAGGGAAATTCTCAACCTCCTCCCACTCTGGTCACCCTGACCCACTTAAGTGGGAGGAAGGAAACCCAGAAACACTTGTGAAGTTCACAGTCCAGAGGCACAGCTCACTGGAAGTGTGAGACCTAATTATAGGGCCATAGAAAACGAACTCTCTTTCTTTTATACAAGTACGTCTTGTCTGCCTACCAAGAAAAAAAATCACAAGACATACCAAAAGGGAAAAAATATCACTTGAAGAAACAGAGTAAGCGTCATAACCAGACATGGCAGGAACGTTGGAATTATCATAACTGAAATTTAAAACAACTAAGATGATTATACACTCTAAGAGCTCTAATGAATAAAATAGGCAGCATGTAATAACAGATAGGCCATATAAGCAGAAAAATGGAAGTTCTAAGAAAAGTTGAGGTAACTGTTGAATTGTTTTTTGATGTCCACCCTTACCTAAAATTTCCAATAGTCAAGCTAAAGATGTAAAAAATATATATGCTTTTTCCTCCTGTCAACTAAAAAATAACATCAACTAGGTGTTTTGTCACCAAAAAGAATTTATTTGGGAAAAGGAAAAGGTTGCAACCCAGTGCATGTAGACATGACAAACCATGTGCACACTCTGGCTTTCTAAGATGGAGGAGTCTTTGCAGAAGGGAAAGGAAGTTAGAGCCATAGAGCTTCATTACAAGCACAGTTTTCTCTGCAGGGTTCTTGCTATTCCATAGAGTGTAAGAACTCCTCCCATAAATCCTAACTCCTCCCATAGACCCTCTCCACTGATTACGTACATTCGCTTAAAGTTCCAGTCAGTCATTATTACTCCATAGGAAGGCACTTATCAGTACCTTCTTAGAAACTAGAAGACAAATGGTTTTTAAAATTATTACTGCATCCTTCCTGTGCCCTTGCCCCAATCTAGGGCATCTGAATCATGACTAAGGTGGCAGTTAGGCAACGGGTTGGATGTTCTGCCTTCCTGGCTTCTCATTTCTGGACTCCAACTGTTTTGAATTTAGTGCTTATTAGGGGGTTTTGTTCATCTGGCTGCACAGGGCTCAGGCTGAGCTACGTAAAGGTCCTAATTATTAATGAGCTATAAGAATAGCTCTCAAGGGGCGGTATGGCTTTGGACACCATCATCCACTCCTCGGTATTCTTTACTTTCTAGAGCACCAAGAAAAGGGTGGTCTAGAGTATGAAGGTCAGACTACTTCACAATATTCTCTGAATTGAGGAAAATGTCTGCTGCTTTGAGATAAAAGCCCCCACAAAGTTCATACCATGTAGCAGGTACCAGAAGACAAGTTAGGCAGAGTCCTTTCCTTCAAGCAGTTGCAGATCTCTTGGCTTGGAATCAACAGGTTAACGCACATCCATACTGCACTGAAGTGACATAGAATAATGAGTTTCTTTTATGGTGATATTTGTAGAGATGCAAGAAAGGGCACTACCCTTACCGCTATGTTGTTGCAGAACTGCTCTGCCTGGTCCTATACTTTTCAAGCAACCCAATCCTTCCAGGACAAGGCTGTGTAGCTGTTCTGAAGGTTCTGCCTGTAAACCGCTAGAATGGGATTTGCAAAATGATATGCAGAAACGTACGTGTGGTGCTTCCTCTGTGCCAGACAGGAGTAATTTCTTAGAACACCTGTGTAAAACAGATACTGTTGTGACTCCTAGTCCACAGAGGAGAAAACTAAAGAACAGAGAACTTGCCCCAGGTTGTACAATCAGCAGGGAATGAAGCCAGAACTTGCTCTCAGGGAGTCTGAAACTACTCAAGAAGTCTAAGTCCCACCCTACACGGCCTCTCAGCACTTACACTTCTGCTCACTTCTTCCGCACAGGAAAATTAGTAAGAGCTTTTAGAAGGAGGTGCACGTAAGTGGATGAACCAAAACTCTGAATGAAGTCAAATCAAAACTAAACAAATCTAAAGCAGCAAAACTGAAATCGAAGGATCTTTTTACTCACTTCCAAGACAGCAGTCTCTAGTTTGTCCACCAGATGGCAGTAATTCCACATAGTTTTGTTCCCCCCCCCCCCCTCCCTTTTATTTCTGTTTGAGCAGTCACTGAATAAACGGGTAATATTGTTTTGTGTGTTAACTTAAAGAAATCTGGTAACAGCCCTCCCACTTGTCAATATTTTCTATTGAATTAAACTCATAAAAATCAGTTAAGGCTGCATCAACTTTATAAAAACAAAACAAAACAATGACTTCTTTTCCCCTACTGGAAGGTAAAGACACTTGATGGTGCTCACAGGGTTTGCATGCACACACACCCACATTTACTACTCTCCAGTCCCCCTCCCCGCTCCCCACTCCAAGAAGAGGAGTCCTTTAAAGTCCCTTAAGACTATAAGGAAAGTCTAACAGTTTCTTCTGTGCTTATTTCATTAGTGTCATTTGCTCATCTTTTCTCTGTAAAAATATTACAAATTATTGGCTTAAATAAATCACTGCATATCAGGACCTTGAAGCTTGTAAAAAATTTTTGTTCCTCCAAATTCACTGAATATACACAAACCTCTGCCCATCTTCCTAAAACTATTACTTTATTGATATTTCTTACATCTACTTCTTACAGTTATTGGTGATCCCCCAAAGTAGCCATCTATTTATCATCATTAGAGTCATATTCCAAAGCACCTAGAACTTTAATAGTCAGAGGCAGCTGTAAACTCATGATCCTCTAACTTCAAACATCTTCACAAAAACAGAATCTTCAAGTGTTTTCTCCATTTACGAGAGCCCCACCGATTGGCTAAATTTGGTATTGCATCTTAGTTTTATAATTTTTATTAAAATCATAAAATAATTTCTAATTTCACGTTACACCGTGTGCCATGAGTCTAGCTACATTTAGAATCTTTGAGTTTCTGAAAAATTTCCATATTACTTAGTTGGGACTTTCCTCATGCCCAAACTTTTTGCTCTTATGAGACTATCTCTGATATTATAATGGATATTAATGGGAAATAATAAATATAGTTATTTTGGTGAAGATTGCTCCATGGTCACTTTTCCAGAAAGAAAGAAAGTTCACAATGTGGGCATATTCATGATTCACAAGATCAAGAGAGATTTCTTAAAAATCTCAACTGTTAAAAAAAAAACCACTGTGATAAGCTCTTTAGATTTACTCAAAATTTTGACACACTAAGAAGAGTTCTGGACATTGTTGATGCTGATAGTACTTTCATTCCATCTCCACCAATTACTATCATTTATTAAAACCCTGTGAGGGGGAAGCTGGGATGGTTCAGCGGGTTGAGTACTCGCCTTGCAGCCCCAGGGATCGAGGATCATCAGGGCCCCAGCTCATGCGGGAGGCACACAGCCCAGTTCCTGCCCAATGTGGCCCCAACCCACCTGTGTGGAATGAAACCATGTAGAAAACTGATGCTGTACAGCTGTAGAGACTGCTCTGGGCCCTCCCCCTTCTCTCTGTTTCTGTCAAAAACAATAAGATAAATCTTAAAAAAACAAACAAACAAACAAAAAAACCCCAACCTGTGAGATTTTGTTCTGCAACTTGGGAAAGAGATAGAAATTTATTTGGGGGAAGAAAAGCTACGAAGAAAGAGAGGAAGAAAAAGAAAGGAGTGAATAATGATGTATATTTACCTTCCAGGCTTATAGTTGAGCTTCTCTGGAGACAGTAATGAGGACCAGAAGTAAATGAAATGATATTACTTAAGGACATCCTGCCAGGCAAGGGGTGATCCCAGACGTGGATAAAGCATTTCAAGAGAGACTTTGTGATTCACTTGGCATAACACAGCTGCCTTGGTGACCAGATACCAAAATGTGGCACAGAGCTAGGAAGGAAGCCACTCTTGTCCACGCCACGAGGGACTCAGCATTGTTGTGACTACTGGTCTGTCGTGCTGAGCTCACCGCAGACAGCACCATGTCTGGAGTCCAGTGGATTCTCCTGACGGGCACTGGCAGCCTTGGGCCCTCCCCATCCAGGAGGCCTCATGTGGGATGGACAAGGACAAAGGAGAACCAACTACTGAAAAGAGGGTGCTCTCCTGATGCTGCCTGCAGCTGACAGACAGGCAACTCTTTGGGGACATCAGACATGACAGAACAAGTACAAAAAGGCCAACGTCTGGAAATCAGACAAATACGGGCTTACTCTGCCCTAATTCTGTTTGTTTAAAAAAAGTAACTTTCTTGGTATATACTGTAATCAAATTATATCTGTGCATGTATGTGTGTATGTATGAGGGCTGTCCTGAAGGTATGCAGCCATGTAACTGTTCTCATTATATTGACAATGGCTGGATTTTTCTGGACAGCCCTCGTACATATATTTGTGTGTGTGAGTGTGTGTGTGTAACATATATATACATTAAAAATAGTCACAGGCGAATGAGGCCTGGAATACTGGGACAACATCTACTAGCACAGTCAGCAGCTTGCGTCGTAACCCTTGTTACCCATGGCCCTCGTGGGAACTGGTGTAATTGGGACCATTCCCACCTCTGCGGGAGAGGGAGAGGGCTAGAGCACGGGTGCCACTCTGGCTTCTGTATTCCCACTGCCTGTAAGACCGGGTGGGATGGAGAAGCGGTGTAAACATGAAGAGAAGGGCTGAGGAGAAGTCTAAGGCAGGCCTGTCGCTTCACTGTCTACTTCTAGAAGTTACTTGGTCATTGATCAGGGTTAACATGGGACTTGGCTCATTGCTTCTGAAAAGCACACATTCGTTTTCACACTCAGAGACGAACAGAGACGGGGACTGGAAGGTGAGAAAAGCACAGACCCAGGCTGCGGCTCTTCTCTGCCCATCTGTGCCGCTTCTCCAGGCTGGCTGACTTCAAGGGAAGCTCTGTGCCTGAGGAACTGCCCGGGGACCTGGCCTCTTCCCCCCCCAACCACATTCTGAGGTGGGCAACACCAGCTTTTGAATCAGGAAGCAATTTTAAAACCAGTCCTGTTTGGATCCCCTGGGCCTGGTTTCGTCTGATTAACAAGCTATGCTTTCAAGGCCCTACCCGTTTCCTTCCCCTGGGGGGTCCCCCTCCCCGAACCCACCCTTCAAGTGTCAGCAGACAGGCCCCTCTTGCCCCTGGGGGCCCAGCCCAGCCACCGGAGCGCGCAGGCCTGCGCAGGAGCGCCGGCCCGGGGCGGCCCGACCTTGCCGGGAGGCATTTCTGTCCCCGGCTGGGGACATTCCTGTCTACCTCCAGGCCTCTGCTGCTGGCCCGGCTCCCCTTTGACCACCCGGAATAAATCTTCCCTGTATCCCTGACAGCTGCTGATTTGGCTTCTTTCTTATTTTCTTTTTTTTAATTGAAAGTAAACCTTCAAAGCGGCCCAGCCACCGGAGAAGCTCCGCGGAGCGCTGCAGCTGGGCTGGCGAGTCTCAAACAAGCGCCGCGGCGACCGGGTCCCCCTGCCCTGCGGGCGGCCTGGGCCACTCGGCTTTCAGATCAGCTTCTGCGTGAGAGGAAGGGCATGTGGACGTGGGCAAAGCGGTTGTGGAGTGATGTTGGAAGTGGCGGTGTAACCTGAGACAAAGATGGATGGAGAGGGGCCAGCAGAGGGAGGGAGGGAGGTCTGTGGAGGGAGGGTGAGTTTACAGGCAGAATGCAAGTTTGAATGAGAAATCTGGGCATGTCTTTGTGCCGTGCGGTTAGACTATTGGGAGAACTGTGCAGGAGAAAATTAATTTTAAAAAGCACATTCACATGTAACAAATTGTTTGCGACACAGAAAGCAGCAATGCGGAGGATGGCACAGAAAGTGAGGCATCAGGGTTCCGAGATTTTGTTTTAGGGTTTCTCCTTAGCGACGTTGTCATTTTAAGCTGGTCACTTCAGGTCTCTATATCCCCCACCCCGAATAAATTTTTACTATAGAAAGTTTTAAATATTCAGAAAAGTTGAAAAATAATATGATGAACACTTTTATATTTACTATCTAGGTTTTAAAATGGTTAACATTTTTTTCCATATTTATTTTATCTTTACCTCTATGTGTATATATTCACACACACACGTTTTTGTGGAACCATTTGAAAGTAAGTTACAGACATCATTGTACTTCACCCTGAGATACTATACTCCAGCTTGTATTTCCTAATAAGGATGTTCTCTGACATGAGCACAATACAATTGTTTTACCTAAGAAAACTAAAAATAATAATAATTTTTTTTTTATATATATATTTTTTTATATCTTTTCACATTTATAGAGAGAGTAATTATCTTTTTATCTTCAGTGCATATTTATTTCTATTTTACTTTTGACAGATAGAGAGAGAGATAGAGACAGAGACAGCTAGAGAACCGAACTGTGGGAACTCCCCAGTTCAGCACGTGGGTCCTGCCTGGGCCGGAGCCGGGATTCGATCCTCGGTCCTCGTGGCCTCAAAGCGAGCGCTCAACCCGCTGAGCCGTCCCGGCTTTTCCCTAATTATTTTTTTTTAAAGATTTATTTTTTTGTTTTTGACAGAGACAGAGAGGGAGAGAGATAGAGAGAAGGGGGAGGGCCCAGAGCAGTCTCTATATTTGTATGTTATCAGTTTTTGACATGGTTTTATCCACACAGGTGGGTGGGGGCTGCACAGGGCGGGAACTGGGCTGGGGGCCTCCCACGTGGGAGGTATGCCCCCTGAAGCCAGGAGCCAAACCAAGGGGCAAGAATCAAACTGGGGACCTCCCGTATGGAAAGTACACCCCAGTTCAGCATATGGGTTTGCACAGGCCGGGGCCAGGATTCGAACCTCGGTCTCCGGGGCTGCAAATCAAGTGCTTAACCTCCTGAGCCATTCTGGCTTCCCCTAAAAATAATTCTCTGATAACTTAACATTCAGTCCCTATGAAAACTTCTTCAACTGACTTCCAGCTGTCTTTTGTAACTAGCTTTCAGTGTGAACCATGAATCAATCAAGGCTCACCCGTACATTTGTTTAAGTCTTTTTAGTCTCTTGCTCTCTTCTCTCATTCTTCTCCCATTGAGGTAGGGCCTATATTCAAAGTGTTCTAACCTTAAATGTATACTTGATGAATGTTTTAAAACATAGATTTCACCTTTGATAGCAGTTTTATAGAGCTTGATAGGTTTTTTACATAAGTGTACACCATATATAACTGCTCCCCAGATTGATAAATAGAATATTTCCATCACCCCAGAAGGTTTTATTTTGCCCTTTCCCTGTCAATATCTCTTCTCCCCCATCCCCGTCTAGAGCGAGCAAGAATGTCAAACAGCTAGAGCTTTCAGATCTCTTGGTTGAAAGTGTAAATTGGTTTAACCACTTAGGAAAATTGTTTTCTAGTATCTAATAAATTTCAACATATACTGCCTCTATGACCCGCCCAACAATTCTGATCCTCAGTATAAACACAAGAGAAACGAGTGCCTATGCCACTTAGAGACCCATGCAAGAATGTTCATAGCAACTTTATTCATTCTCCAAATTGGAACTATTCCAAATGTTCATCAGTAACAAGATGGATAAATAAATTATAGTATATTTACACAAAGGAATACTACACAGCAATACAAAGGAGACAGATGCTGAATCATGCAATAGCTTGGGTGAAGCTCAGATATTATGTTGAGCGAAACACAATTCATATAAAAAGAGCACCTATTCTGTGAATTCTTGTAGATTAAAAAAAAAAAGGCAAAATCAGCTATTGTGAGAAAAGCCATTAGTAGTCTTTTTTAGTTAACAATCAGCCCTTTTTGCTCATGATATTTTCTCTTGAAGACTAAGTAAATTGATTTGTAGAATGCCTCAAGTTCCAGATTTGTCTGGTCTTCTCATTTAATGTGATCCTTCATGACTGGGGACTCAGGAGAAAACTGAGCTGTTTTGTTCTAAGTCACCCATTTTATATGATGAATTAACATCTATCCTATACATTTAGGATGCTACCATCTAGGATTTCATTCTTGGGAGAATTACATACTGGACCCAAGCCTTAGGAGACTGGGAGCTTCCACTTCCTGTCTATGGGACAGGAGCACGCACTTTTGAAACCTAGCCACCATGTGATAGAAGGCCCAAGCAGCCCTGTGGAGAAGCCCCCTTAGCTGACAAGCTCCAATGCGCTCCCAGCTGACAGCCAGCACCAACTTGCCAGCCATGTGAGACCCATTCTTGGAAGTGGGTCCTCCAGCCCTCATTGAGACACCCTCACTAAGGCGGCCTAGAGTAGCAATGGCCATTTTCGCCAAGCACTGCACATTGTTATAGACTGCTGAGCAAAATACATGTTTTTGTTAAGCCACTAGGTTTTGGAGTACTTTGTTACTCAGTAAAGACAATTATAACAGTCCTCATTTGCAACGTGGCGATAAATCCCACTTGACTTGTACACACAGAGAGAGTCAAAGAAGAGGGTATATAAAAGTGCTTTCAAAGTGTAAAGCAATCCTATGCACCAATGCAAAGTGGTAGTCCCTGAGGTAACCAATAGAATGGAAGGATTCTGTAAATAGCACTGATCTGAAGTTGGCATGTTACTCTAATTTCTACTAACCCCACCTCCTGAAGTTAAAACAAAACCGATTATGGTTTTTTGTTTTTATGGAGGTAAAATATACATAGCATGAAATTTGCCATCTTCACCATTTTTAAATGTACTGTTCTGCGACATTAAATACATTCACAATGTGACGCCACCATCACCGCCATCCATCTTCAGCATCCCAGTTAGTTTTGGTAACAGAAAATATGTCTTCTTAACAAGTGTAATTTTCTATTCTAAATTGGAAGGGAAGCTAAATTATCTCAGCACTGTGTGTGATGATGATCATTTGAGGAATGAGCCCATGTGTTGTAAAGCTAGGTTTCTGGAGAGACTGTGAAGAATGGCAGCCCACACCCTACAATGGAACCTGAAAATGCTCTTCTCAGAGCCCGTTCCATCCCTGCAGAACTTCAAGTAGTCATTAGTCAGCGTGGGGACGGGGGAATATTTAGAGAGAGAGATGAGCACTTATTAAAAAGGGCCAAGAGAGCAAGTTTTCAAAGCTAGAACACTCCAACAGAACCGGTTTATATATAAGCAGGCCCTCCGGAGTTAGCCCACATACACGCACCTGGACCCCACCTGGACATCATTAGTTTCCCTGCGCTCAGAGCAAACCAAAGAAAATGATGTCAAAAAAGCTAAGCAATCTGTCATGATCTGTGCTGCACAATTACAGCAGTGTGCTTTCTGTACAAATTATGTAACACAGATGATATGGTATTAGGATAGCCAGGCCTGGAGAACCATCTGGTTCTGTTTGGCTTCACAACTATTATGTCTGCTTCTTAAATCGTATTGTATCCATTTGAGATGGAAGTCATAGGAAGGAAAAATGAAATGCTCTTGGTTGATCTTTTGGAAGAGGATCTTTTATCTACTTGCAAATTAAAATGTTCTGGGCAGGATTTTTAATTCTCAGCAAGCAGAAGCCTCAGTGTGTGAAGAACAAAGTATAAAGCAGACAAAGACTGGGTGGACCCGCTCAGTCATGACGGCACATGCAGGCCTGCGGAGTAGTTAGCAGACCACGAGACAAAGGAGAAAATGTGTTCCGTAGCCTTAGGTGAGCCATCCCCTGACTCTCCTATGGGTCCTAAAGGCGCAGAATAGGACCCCATCTCCTCTGAACTGCGTCCAGTGTATGAGGCTGCACGCCATCATCTTCTTGCATGAACATGCATGTGGAAAAATGCATGTTTCCCTCACCAGATTTCTCTCCCCGTGCTCATTGACCAACCATGGGGTGCCCGGCAGTGCTAGTTTCTTGGGGGTCACATAGCAATAACCAGAAATAACTACTACATGAGACGCCAGGCCTATCTGAGGGGCGCTGCAATCACCACGGAGCTCTCCTCAGCCTGCCAGGCAGGGCACCTCAGCCTCACTGCCACCTGAGCACTAGCCACAGTGATTGTTTCCCATCTGCCCCTCGGACCGCATTCTTGAAGGACTAAAGTTCGGATTCCAGCAACAGTTCGTGGATGCCTGTTAATTCCCCGACAGCCCGCCAAGCGCTGCCACCGGTCCTCCTTCACAACCCCGGGAGAGTGCTTTCTCCTCAGTTCAGAGATGAGGAGAAGAGGGCCATGAGAGAACCCCTCCTTGGTGCAAGGCCAAATTAGGAGTCAGGCCTTCAGGTGCGTGCGATGTATTACCACAGGGGGCTCTTTAGGAAAATGGAAGGGAGCGAGCGAAGCAGAAGAGGGATGGGAAGAAGTGGAGTAACGTGTTCTCAGGTAAAATCTAGCTTTGGCCTGCTGAGGGTGGAGTGCTGGGGAGAGGTCTGCTGGAGCCGAAATGTCACTAGAAGTTCTCCCACTAAGGCAAAGGGGTAGTGGTCATGGGTAGTGGGTGGTGTCACCGTCCAGGATCCTAGGTGAAGACAGTGGCTGTCAGCCCGGGCTTTACAGAAGACCATAGGTGGGGGCCCTGTGGTCAGTAATGGGGAGCCCATATGAACCCAGGTGTTCTGACTTTATTACTCACTTCCTGAGCCCACCCCACCCCACTCCAAGTCTAGTTTGTCTTGCTGTCTTTACCTGATCTTGCTTCTCCTAGTGCCTGTCACAGTAACTGACCCAATCAATTCATGTGTGTTCAAGAAATCAGTGAGAGGATGAATAGGTAAGTGCTAAATAAAGGGGCAAAATGTGAGAATTTAGAGGAAAGAAATGAATTCTGACTAGGGTAAGGGAGAAGAATTGGGGATGGCCTCACTGAGAAGTTGCTTTTGAAAATTGAGTAGGTAGGGAATATGCAAAAAAGGCGTTTCAAACTGCATAAAGGCACACGGGCAAGAAAAGGTTTGATGTGGGATACCAGCATAAGTCAGGAGGTTGAGCGCTTGCCTTGCAACCACAAGGTCCAGGGATCGAATCCTGGCCCTGGCCCATGAAAAGCCATTTGCTAAACGACAGCACAATGGGTAACCACCAGGATGGCTCCATGGTAAAGGTTCTTGCCTCCCATGTGGGAGGCCTCCATTTCAGTTTCTCTCCTGTGTGACCCACATCCACCTGTGTCGAACAAAACTGTGTCACAACTAATGATGTACAACTATGAAGACTGCTCTGGGCCATCCCCATTATCTCTCTCTGTATCTTGGTCTCTCTCTCACCGTCTCTTAAACAATAAAACAAATCTTAAAAAGAAAAGAAAAGTATTTATGAAATAATCAGTAAACCTCAACACTTAGTTCCAGATGGACCTATAGATTTTTTTTTTGGGTCAGATTATTGAAACTTTCAACAGCCTACTAAGAGATTAAAAGTTCAATCTTTTGAAAATCTGATTTAATTCTATTTTTATGCTTTTTTGTGTGTTTTCATGTCTATAAGTCACAGGAAAAAAAAAAAAAAAAGAGAGATACATGTTTACTTTGTAACTGAGCAAAAGCTGGCTCTCATAATACCCCTAGGTCTTGATTCAGAAAACTGGAGTAGCTTCCTTCAGGAATGAATGTAAAACCCAAACAAAGTTTATTCTTAGTGGAAATCAAGCAGAACTTCAAGGACAGGCATGGTGTGATTGGAAGTTATTTCTGAATGTTGGTGGGAGTAGTTGAAAGAACTGGAGAGATGAGATATGGGCGTCTGGGAGAGCAGTTACAATTATTCAAGCAAGAAATGACAAAAGGGGAAGCCCTGGTGACAGACATGACTGATATTCAAGGGTAGAATGGAAAGGATTTGGTGACTGGGTGTAAGCAAGAAAATAGGAAGTGTTGAATTTGGGTCTGACATTTCTTGAATGGATGATCAGAAGGATGTTGGCACCATCGGCTTAGATGAGGAAAGTGGGGAAAGGTTTTGGAGGTAGATGGTGAGTTCAGTTTTATTTGTATTGGGTTTGAGATGAGGGATGGAAATTCTAAGTGAAAATGTTTAAAGAAGGATGAAAGCAATTCAGAGAAATTTGAGAACTGAGTGCTTAGAGATACAGCCAAGGGACTAGTCAGCCATAAGTTCAGAGAAAGGAGTAGGAGGGGAGTAGACTAACTGGAGGGGAGACACAGTAGGGCAGAAACTGGCCTGCAGCTCAAACACCTGGGAATCTCTAAATTCAAAGATCAAGTTGAAGAAGGAGAAGCCACTGCCAGAAACTAAGAAAGAATAGTGTTCTAGAACGCAAATGAGGAGGAAGATTCAGGAAGAGGTGGTCCAAAGTCCTCCACGAAGGTGAAATATGACAAGGATTGCCAGGTAAAATAGAAGGTGCCCAGTTAAATTTGAATTTTAGATAAACAATGAAAATATTTTATTTTTCATGCATTGTTTGGGATATACTTATATATTGAGGACATCCAGACACTGCATTGGACATCCTTAAGAATAAGATGCTTACAAATAAGGAGATGCTGGGATAGCTCAGCAGGTTGAGTGCTTGCCTTGCAACTGTGAGGTCTGGGAATTGAATTCGGGCCCAGCCCTTGCAGACCCATATGCTGAACTGCGGCACAGCTGGTAACTGCTGGGATGGCAGCAAAAGTTCTTGCCTCCCATGTGGGAAGTCCACGGTTTGATTCCTACCCTGTGTGGCCCCACGTCCACCTGTGTGGAATGAAATTATGTCACAACTAACGATGTACAACTATGGAGGCTGCTCTGGGCCCTCCTCTTCTCTCTCTCACCTTCTCTCAAAACAATAAAATAAATCTTAAAAAAAAAAATTAAAAAATGCTTACAAATAAAATAGAACAATCAATGAATTGTTTATCTGAAATTACATTTAACTGGGCATCTTGTATTTTTGTTTGCTAACTCTGACAACCTGCAAATGGCTTGAATGGAAGGATTTTATTAGTGAACTTGTTACAGTGTCACAGTGAGCTTGGTTCTCTTAGCCCCCTTTTTACTTATGAGCATGATCACGGGAACCCCATACAATAGCCCTTGTTCTATCAGGAATTGAAGTTTTAGGTTCTGTTTTCTATATACTTGCTATGTTTCTTACTCCATTTTTTTTTTTTCATCTTTGCCTCCAACTCTATCATCACCTTTCTGCCCCCTCTTTCCCCCCTCCCCCCCCCCCCGAATTTACTGCTTCCATGGTCTTCCTTCTTTCTTGACTTCTAGATGTTACTCGGTCCTCTTTTACTCTGTGTTCACTGTTTCAGGGGGTGGCTAGTGGAAACACAGAACCACAAGGATTTAAGGAGTCTGATTGGCAGTAGCAAATGGAAAGGGTGAATTTAGACTACTTTGTCAAAAATGTGTATGGTAAAAATTGGAGATAGTAGTGGGTGGGAGGGAGGCATGGTAAGGAAACAAACATGTTTGTAATTTCGGAGGGAGACGAGCAGAGACAAAAAATAACAAAAGTGATGGAAAGATCACAAGGAAAGACCCTAGCAAAACCGAGAGGGGTTACAGGTCAGCCACAGGGAAAATAGTCTTGAAGAACGGACAACATGAAAGGAGACAGAGATACGTAAGTGAAGATAAAGATAGAAAGACACATTTTGATGAGGAAGAGATTTGAGGGGCCTATTTCAGTTGCTTTACTTTCTCAGTGAAGAGAAAAATGGCCTTATTGGTTACGATATTGAGTTGATATGCAAGTCTGGAGTTTGAAAACAGTGCATGTATTGGTTTCTGACTAGCTTCTGTTTCAAAAGTTGAATTTTTCCCCCTGATATTTGCCCTAGACTTTGGAGACTTCCGTACACATTGGAATATAAAATATATTACTGTTGTGTGCCTATGCTTTATTGTCATCCACAGGTGACTCACCCATTCACTTAATGTTGTCCCTTAACAAGAACCAAGTAGCATATTTGCAAGTGGGGAGAATCTATGTGGCCTTAGGGTCCCCAGTGCCCTCCCTCAATGTCACATGGCACAAAATGAGACCAACAGAAAACACGTGTACCTAAAGCTGACCTAGACTAAGTTCTTTAAAATGTGGTGGTATCAGTATATTTTCAAATTAACCTTGACAATCTCTTTCTTTCTTTTTATTACTACTTGTGAAAATTACAACCCCACACTCTAAGAATTAAAGGTGCTGGGCACTTGTAAGAGGATGGCTATAAAAAACAAACAAACAAACAAACAGAAAAGGAAAATAACAAGTTGGTGAGGATGTGGAGAAATCGAAGCCCTAGTGCATTGTTAGTGGGAATGAAAAAACGGTGCAGACGCTAGGGAAAACAGTTTGGCAGTTCATTTCCTCAAAAAGCTAAACATAGAATTTCCATATGACCCAGCCATCCCACTCCTAGGTATATACGTGGAGGAACTGAAAGCAGGAACTCGAACATATACTTGTACACTTCATGTTCATTGTAGCATTATTCACAATAACTAAAAAGTAAACACAACCCAAATGTCCACCAGCAGACAAATGGATAAAATGTGGTATGTACATACAATGGAGTGTTAGTCAGCCTTAGACGTTTTGACATATGCTTAACATGGACGAGCCTTGAAAACATGCTAAGTGAAATATGCCAGTTACACAAGGACAAATATTGTCTGAGTCCACTTACATTGAGGGACCTTGAATAGGAAAATTCATAGAGACTGAAAGTAGAACAGAATAGAGGTTACCAGGGGCTGGGGGGAGGGGAACGGGGTGTTCCTTAACAATTACAGAATTTCTGTTGGGGTGAGGAAAAAGTTTTGGAAATAGTGATGATGGTTGCATAACATTGTAAATGTAATGAATACCATTAAACTGCATACTTAAAAATAGTTAAAATGGCAAGTTTTACATTATGTATAGTTTATTACAACTTAAAAAAATAAGTCTGTGATATACCAGAAACCACTTATTACTTAAGTACACTTAAAATGGGTGACTTGAACGGTACATGAATTGTATTTCAATAAAGGAGTCACTGATGCCTTAGGAATCTTTTTCCTTAACTCTGCGTTCAGGCCACAGGAACCAAGAAAAACCTAAACTGCAAAAAATAAAGTGTGAGTCATGGGGGAGGCAGATCATGTCAGAGCTTGAAGAGATTCGAATATTTAGCTCAAAAACTTGCTATGCTGAAGAGGCTGAAGGCCATGGATGTGGCAGCGGAAGAGTGGGTGGTTCAGAACTGTATTTTGTATTGTATTGTATTTTGTATGGTTATGAGTAGGGTAACGCTACTGAAAGACAACTTTACTAGCATAAAACTGTTTAGAGAGACGTCCCCATGTGTCACCATTAAATAGGCTTTGGTTTGCAGGTTAAGGATGGCCACTTTTGGGGTATCAACTCTGGCTTTGGCTGGTCTGAAAAGCTGAAATTTGAGTCTACATCTGGTGAGTCGCTTCATCCTGCTCTTCTGTGTGATGCTATGTCCAGGATGGAAGCTGATGGATTTATTAAAAATAAAAACAAAAAAAACATGCATTTGAAGCTACAGAAGAGACCATCCAGAGTGTCCACAATGTCAATGGAGGAGACAAAGCCACCCATCTATTCAGCAGCAGCACAAAGCTGCCTACACCAAGCAAACAACAATAGGTCCCCAAACAGATCAAACAGCTGCTCATCAGTCTGGTGCAAGCTGCAGGTTGCCTGACTAAATTACTGTTGACGAGGCGGATGAGCACAATTTGTCAGTCAGCATTGAGTTTAAATGAGCAGAGATGCACATAAAGCCAGCAATGCAATTGTAATTAAGAATTGTAGGCATCAAGTTTCAACTAGTGCTTTCTTAAGGTAGTGGTGACCGAGCTCTCAGAAGCTTAGGAGGGATCTGGGGCAGAATTAGAGCCGGGGCACTGTCTAGAGCCCTCTACAGTGGAAGCAGCTCGTCATGTATGGAAGTGATGTGTAGATGATGGAGAATCCGTGAGAACACAAACTCTGTTCTTCCTGTTCGCTTTTTAAAATTTTGATTCTCACACATATTTAAAATTTAAAAATAATACACCTAAAACGAAGATAAAATATTTTATGTCAGTATATATGTGTCTATTTATGTATTATCTCTATCTATCTATCTATCATCTATCTATCCATCATCTATATCTATCTATATTGCTACTGTGACATCTATATAGACACATATAGGTATCTACACATATGTCTATACCTACATCTATATCTAGTCACAGGATATAAAGTGCAGCATAGGGGAATATAATTAATGGTTATGTAATAGCTATGTAAGATGTCAGATTGGGTAGTAGACTTGTTGGGATTATCACTTTGTGAGAGGTATAAATGTCTAATCATATTGTTTTATACACCTGAAACGAATAAAAATTTTAATAATAATAATTAAAATGATGTTCTTGGACCCACCACCCAGATGAAAAAAATAGAATCTCTTGATTTGTGTTAATTGTGGTCAAAATCACTGTCATAGCTGACATATCTCTGGCTGCTGAGTTGGATGGAATTTAATAAACATTGAGTGCTGACAGTGCGTTGGTGCTGGGGCTTGTAAAGATGAATAACAATAGGATTGCCTCCGAAAGCTTATAGTCTGGGAGGGAAAAGAAGATGACAACACAATCAGCTCTGTGTGCCGAGTTCACGAGAAGAGCAGAGGTGTGCAGAGAGCTGCGCAGCACTGTAGAGGCTCCAAGGAGTGGGCTCATGTTGGATGGGGAGGGCTGTGTGGGGAGGAGCTCAGAGGAAGCTTTGTGAGGAAAGCGGCGTCTGAGCTGCACACCTAAGGTAAGTAGGAATTTCACAAGATGAGAGAAGACAGGAGGGAGGGCTTTTCGGGTGGAGAGACTTGACAGAAGCCAAAACAAGAAAGTTCCAGGCCTGAAAAAGAAATAATAAATACATTTGTTTAGAAAAAGAGAGCAGTGGAATATAAGAGCAGACAACTGTCTTGAGCCAATTTCTTATAAGGCTTCCATTTCCTTAGGAAACGTTCTATCCTGAAAAGGCTAACTTTTCTTGTCACCTAAAAACTCAGGACTAGCACACCCAGGGTCAGTCTTATTCAGGAGGAAGTGGAAGGGAAAATGGTTGATTTTGGTCCTTCATCATTTACTCTACCTTCCTAGCAGCACACCACATTTATTTGGACAAACACCTCTTCCCTAATATTAGCCTATGTAATAAGTCATGGAGTTGGCTCTATTTTTTATTATTATTTTTTAAGCTCTAGGGTTAAACCTCCTAGCTATAGCTGATTGATTCAGATAAAGGCAAGTGACCTAGTTAGGCCCAGTGAGAGCAAGGCTCAGGGCTATGGGGTGACTGTCAGGGAGTTAAACATTTTCTTGCCTGCTGATCATGAAGCTGAGAGTATATGAAGGCTGGAGCTTCTGCAGCCATCTTGTCATTGGGAGAGCCTGGCTCAGAATTAAGACAACACACTGAGGCAAGGTCAATATTCAGTATTTGATAGGGGTATGCCAATAGACCCCAATCAATCAAAATGGACAACAGCTGGTATGCTGTGCTTACATCTGGGCTGAACACCAAAGATAAGCAGGAATTTTGTAAGACAAAAGAAGGTTGGTGGGGAGAGCATTTTGGGGCACCACCTGGAGGAATGCGTAGCTTAAAAAAAAAAGCTTTATTTATGATGTGCCATCTCAAACAAATATACTCTCATGTAATGTCTCATTGTGATTTTAATTTTTATAGAACCATGCCATATTATTTCTAAAAATATTTATAATTATTTTTTAATATCTGAAACTCAGATTATATTCAGTTTTCTTCAGTTGAAAAGTATTTTTCTTAATAGTTTTTTTTTTGAATCAAGACATAAAATTATGGTATTTTTGTTGCTATTAAAGAGGAATTTTTATGCTGAAAATTTAAAAACAACTGATGCACAATGTAATGAGTTCAAATCCTGGCTCCTCCACTAGCTGTGACCTCAAACAATCTACTTAACCTCGTCACTTGCAATATATATAATTCAGAATTTGTTGGGAAGATTCTGGAAAATAGAAAATTATAACTCTGTGTGAATAAATGAGGTTACTTTGTGTCATGGTTAATGTCATATGTCAATTTGATTGGGCCAAAGTATACAGATGTTTGGTAAAACATGCTGGGTGACTATAAGAGGATATTTCTGAATGAGATTAACATTAAATCAGTAGAATGAGTAAAACAGATTGCCCCGTCAGTGTGGGTGAACCTTGTCCTATCAGTTGAAGGCCTGAATAAAACAAAAAGGTTGACCTTCCTCTGAATAAGAGAGAATCCTTCCTGCCTTATGCTGCAAACTACCATATTTCTTTCTTGTTGCCTTTGAACTCAAACTGAAGATTAGCTCTTCCTGGGTCATGAGCTTGCCAGCCTTTGGACTGGAACTACACTATTGACTTTCCTGAGCCTTGAGCTTGCTGACTATAACCTTGCAGATCTTGGGACTTTCTGGCCTCCATAATTGCATGAGCTAATTTCTTATATAAATCTTTTAACAAACACACCCTGTTGGTTCACTTTTCTCTGGAGAATCCTGACTAACCCACTTGTAAGAAATGCCAATTTCTATGGCCAATTGCCCACATCCACCTAGCTCTAAGACATCAGCACCCCATTTTCTACATGTTCCTCCATTATTTCTGAGCTTCTAGAGCTACCTGTGCTTATGAACCATCTTCTCATAGCCATCTACTTGGCGCTGTGTGTTGTTCAGCAAACCAAGACTTTACTGCACGTGCTCTTGCCCAGCAGGTGCAAAATCCCAAGGGCCCTGAAAACTCACCACTTAAGTCTGATAGCTCACAATGTCCCTCAAAAAAACAGCGCCTCCAGCTCCTGCCTCCAGTCTCTTAGTGCTACATTCATTTCATCTTCTTCCCACCTCTGCTTGGCTACAGGTTCCATTCCTCTAGACAAAAGGCTTCTTGGTGATGCTTGGGGGCCAGCCAGACATTTAATCCCCATTTCAGCTCAATTGTGACCTTAGCTTTAAGACTGTTACATAGTTGGAACTCAATATTTACTAGTTTTCTCTTCCTTAGGTTTAGAAATGAGGAGATTGCAACTTTTCAAGAGCAGTATTAAGACAAGAATATAGTCATCCTTGCTCCTTTTATGAGTATGTTCAAGGATTAGATCTAGTTACACAGTCTGGGGACTATATGAGTGTAATGTAACTGTTTTATGCTGTTCTAGTTTAAGATAAATGTTAGTGATATTTAAAGTATATTAGGTTTGACCATATAAAACTGATTTTATAGACAAAAATAGTAAAATTTTGGTAATATCAATTTAAGTGAGCATCAGTTGTAAGTGGGCCAGTTTAATTCTGTCATTCTTGTAAGGGAAGAGAACCATATGAATTACAAGGAAAATTGTGTCTAGGGTGCTTGCTAATCTAGGTCCCCAATTCTTTCTTACTTTTATCCATTCTTCCCCCTCAGTTCCCACTTCCCTTGTGACATAACCCTGCTTTCTGAAAACCCTGACCTAGTAATTTAAGCCTATTCTACCCACAGAAGTCTGTGTCCTAAAGTCACCTTTCTCTTCTCTTTAGTAGGTCAATCTACCACCTTAGGAGGATGGCAGGTCTGATTAAACTTTTCTTGCATTTAGGATGTGAGTGACTGATAGCTTTATTTAGCATTCTGCGGTATCATTCATAACATTCACAAATAATTGGATTTTATGTCTTGACTTCGCTAAGAACACGTGAATGGAAAAAATACGTGCCGCTTCTGGGAGGAAGCTTTGAGAAGGGTACCATTTCAAGTATTCTCTTTCAACAGTCAGGACAATTAAGAAAGTGTGTGCTAAAGATGATGCCTCTGTTGGCCTGGATTCCTGAGTTATTATCATGAGAAGAACCCCATGCCAACCCATCAATCCTGTCCCAGCCTATAAGGTGAACACAAAGGAGGTGACAGTCTAACCCACAGTTATTCCTGAACCCAAAATCCTTCCATCTACAGGACCCTGTGGGCAGAGTTTAAAAAACTATGGCCTATGGCCCAAATCCAACCTACTTTCAGAAATAAAATTATATTGAAACATGGGCACATGTATTCATTTACATACAAGGTGTCTCCCCAAAATGTAAACACACTTTGAATGATTATAAAGTCAGTATTTATTAACATAAAGTTTATTTTCAAAATCTAAAAGTATCTATGGAAATAAATAATTTCTATTTTTGTCAATGTCTGTTTTCAAACTGACGACTGTTCTGGTCCAGACACTGCTAGCCACACGAAGCCATGGAATCTCAAGAATCATTTCATTTAGTATTTGTGCGCATTCTTGTTCAATGACTGCCTTCAGTTCATTGACTGTTGCCAATTTTCACTGTAAACTTTATCTTTTATGTAT
This sequence comes from Craseonycteris thonglongyai, assembly GCA_004027555.1. Lineage (NCBI taxonomy): Eukaryota > Metazoa > Chordata > Mammalia > Chiroptera > Craseonycteridae > Craseonycteris > Craseonycteris thonglongyai. The sequence goes on from PVKE010020221.1 coordinate 21,689, forward strand.
CCCAATTAAAAAAAGTCCAGTGGCAGGAGGTCTGGTGAATGTGGAGGGTAATCCACGTTTATCTGACTTCACCCATTATTTCAAATTGGTTAAATTTGAAATAATTGGTTAAATCTAACTTCACCCATTATTTCAAATTGATTTTTCTCTCCTGAAAAGGAGAGAAAAAATTATTTGAGTTATCACCGTGGAAATGTGTATACATATGTTGGGACACCCTATGTTGTTGATGGCTATGTTCCTGCTATAGGAGCAGAGTTGAGTAGTCACAACAGACTGTATATCCCCTAAAACCTAAAATACTTACTCTTTGACCCTTTATAGCTTCTGTCCTAGGGTTTTGGAATTTTCCCCCGAATCTTCTGAATCTGGCTGATAGAGGAAGGAAGAGAAAGACCAGGAAAGGATTGCATGGGTAGTTTTATAGCCGTCCTGAAAATTGAGTATTCCACTTGGATTCACCAAAGGATCCATGAACTCAAGTCACCTGGCCACCGCTCATCACAAGGGAAGCTGGGATATGTAGTCTAGCTGTGAGTCTAGAAGGAAAGGCAAATGATTTGGTGAACAATCTGCTACATCTGTCTACGTGTATCTCAGCTCAGCTGCTGTAGTCTTTCCAATCAACCTCAGGTTGGGCAATAGCTGGTAAAAAGGAGGAGTGATTGCTCTGCTCTTGCACTACAGGTAAGCTTTTTGTTCTGATCAACTGCTGTAGCGGAGACTCATTCATCAACCAGGTGGTCAGTCAATGATAGCCCCACACAGCAGGGGTGCTGGGTAGGGCCTACGGATCTACTGACTTGCCTCTCTTCCATTGTTAGAGCAAGTTCTGACTCACAGTGCAAGAATCGGCAGCCTGGCACTGGGAATGTTTTGATCTCATACTTGGAATGCAGAACATAATAGTATCAACCTCTGAAAATCAAATGAAATCTTGTGGGAGTAGGTTAGGTCCAATGAATAAAATTATATAAAACAATTTCATACTTGACATTTACAGAGAGGGGCTTAACTTTTCCTACATACTTTAGTCTGTTCAGCTGGTATTATTTATTCATGTCTCTTTCCCCATTTGGTTCATAATTTATCTTTTGGGAGCCCAGAATTAAACTGTAAAAATGTATATATGCTAGACCCTGTTTTATGTTCCGTCAATGGAGAAGTCATCAAAATCTGTAACTGAATAAGATTCAGCTTATTACAGGGGTGATTTAGCTGAAATAAAATGTAATGTTTAACTCAGAGAAGTTGGAAAAAATGAGATTTAGAAATATGGAATTGAATAATCAGTCAGCAAAATGACAGTGGTTTCTTTGTCAATCTCCCAGCTAAAAGAATATTAGGACATCAAGATTATGAATGGTTGGAGCCAAATGAGGATTCATGATAACCTAGTAGGACAAGACTGGATTCTGATTCCAAGAGTAACAGTCTGTCCCCTAATGCTGATGAAGTTGAATAAAGGAAATTCAGGGTCCTGTGTTAGATCCTTTCGTTGCACTATCATATTTTGTTGTAGGGAAGGAATTAGTGTATATGAATTAAAAAAATAAGAAACACCCTAGACAACAAGGTACTTTCCAACATAAACCACTGTAACCATTTTCTCAGTTATTCCCTAAGATGAGGGGAAGTTCATATACAAAAACATGACAGAGAGACACTATTTTGGGGAGGGAAGTTTGAGAAAAAAAGTAAAGGTGAAAAGCAAATTGAATGGCTTAAAGTTAATTCTCTCATACTTCTGGAGGCTGGAAGTCTAAAATCAAGATGTCCTAGGGCTCTAGGGAGGGTCCTTCCCTGCTTTCTCCTGGCTTCCCATGGTTGCTGGCAATCCTTGGCATTCCTTGGCATGTAGATACATCACTCTAGCCTTTGCCTACATTGCAATGTGTCATTCTTTGTGTGCGTGTTCTCTACTTACAAGGCCACTACAGTTATATTGGTTTAGGGTCCACTGTGATCCAATATGACCTAATTTTAATTTGAATACATTTGCAAAGACCCTATTTCTGAATAAGGTTCTGGGGATTAGGTCTTCATCATGTCTTTTTGAGGGACACAATTCAGTCCACAACATTATGTTCCTGAAGTTGTCTATGAGGGTGTCAGGAGGTGGATGAAACAGACCACAGGAAGCAAACATCCTCTTGGAATCATCACACAAAATGCAAAACAAAGGAGAAAAAAATCTTCAGCAGGGCTGATGATGACAATAGCAATAAACATTTACCGAACACTGTATGACAGCCAGTTGAAGAATTTTACATGTCTTATCTTATTTAACTCTCACAATGATCTTATGATGTAGGTACTATAATTGGTCCATTTTATAGATAAGAAAAATTGAGGCATAAAGGGGCAAATATGGAATTGAGAAAAAAACCCCACTAAAATAACTGGAAGAGGGGCTTTGGGGAGTTCTCAGGCATGGCCAGGCCAGTGCACCCAGAAAACACAGATAGCTGCTCACCCAGAGCAATTTGGGATATTATTACTAAGTTTCCTCAACTGCAGCCTTTTCTCCCTTTAGATTTTCCTGCATACCGGAGACTGCTTGCAATTCTACAACAGACACTTTATTCATTGCATTCAAGATTTAAGTTTCAGTCAGTATGGAAGGGACGTTGGACATTCTGTCATAACATGTTTGAGTCTGTTAGGGAATCTCTAAGGTTTGGCATGTATTGCCCAGACCACAGATAGTGACATATGACCAGCCAATTTATTTACTGTTTCCACTCACTAAAATTATCTTCAAAGAGGTGTTTTTTAGGTGATTATAGATGAAGATATGTATGTAAGAGGGCTATCCAGAAAAAATCCAGCCATAAATACCTCTATTTTTCACATTACATGGCTGGATACTTTCCGAACAGCCCTTGTGTGTAATATATGTAAATAATTGTTATGTATGTATGTATGTATGTATGTATGTATCTATCATCTATCTATCTTTCTATCTATCTACCTATCTATAATTTATCTATATAGTTGGAAATCCAGAGACAGCAGATTGTCATAATTAAGAGCACAGTCTTGGAACTGGACAGCTTACATTCGAATTCTAGCTCTGCTCTCTAAGCCCTGTGACCTGGGATAAGTTACTAAAACTTCTCTGTGCCTTAGTTTCCTCATCTATAAATTGGGTATGATAATAAAAGGGTCTACTTCATAGAATTGTTGGAAGTATTGTGTGTGTTAATGTGCTTTAACTCAGTGTCTAACACATAATAAATGTATATGAGTACTTACCTTTACTATTATTTGTGTTACAAATGAGGTCAATAATATATCACATGCTGTTTTCTTTCTATTGTTCAACACTGGGAGAAGGTGCTAGAAAATGCTCATTAGGTGGGGACGTTGAAGGCTCATCATTTTATAGGTTGATACTGTCACTAGATATGCCTTTAGTTTTTCTGAAACTTACCGGTAATGTAATTGTGGTAACCCAAAGGTATCAGCCAGTTGGCCCCTCAGGACAGTCACCACTTTGCTTTGCTTCTATTCATGTTTGATCAACACATCATGAAAACTTTTTTTGTTCTATGTCCCTGGGCTATCAGGATGTATTGAGGGCTTCCCTTTCCTAGTATGGACCAGAGTAGGATAAGAAAGAATGTCCCAGTCCCCGGTGTAGGCTGAACCTTCCCGGAGATTATCAGCTGGCTTTTGTGTGCTGACGGGCCCTCATGAGGATGTGAATCAGTGATAAAAAAACATTTTAGCTCTGCTTCTCCCAGAGGAGCTTGTATTTCAAAACCGATCACTGTGAGCTCAGCCTTCACCCCTTTTTCGCCCTGTAGTGGAGATACTACCATTGCTGTAGGTGTTGAGGAGTTCCATCTCACTGCTTATAATTGAATAGTAAGTGACAGGGCAAGAACATCAACAACTAAGTCAAATAAACGCCCTGCTGATGACCTCTGAGCTGAGACCCAGGTTACGAATGTATGGGATGGATAAGATAAGAAAAGCACAGGCTATAAAAGAAAAAAAAAAAGATAAATTGTACTTCATCAAAATTAAAAGCCTTGGGGAAGCCAGGATGACTCAGAGGGCTAAGCATTTGCTTTGCAGCCCTGGGGAGTGAGGATTGAATCCCGGGCCCGGCCCATGTGGACCCATATGCTGAACTGGGGTGTGCCTCTCGTGCAGGAGGCCTCCAGTTTAGTTCTCACCGGGGTGAGCTTCCCATGTGGGAGGCCCCCTGTTTCAGCTCCTGTCCAATGCAGCCCTGGCCCACCTATGTGGAACAAAACCGTGTCAAAAACTGATGACATACAACTATGGAGACTGCTCTGAGAACCCCCCCCCCGCCCCCCACACACACCGCGTCTCTCTGTCTCTGTCAGAAAAACAATAAAAATAAATATTAAAGATTTATATCAAAGATTTATTTTTATTGGTTTTTGACAAAGAGAGAGAGACAGAGAGAGAGACAAAGAGAAGGGGGAGGGCCCAGAGCAGCCTTCATAGTTGACAGCATTAGTTTTCAATATAGTTTCACTCCACGGGTGGACACAGGGCTGCTCAGGGCAGGAACTGGGCCAGGAGCCTCCCGCATAGGCCCCATCAAGAACTGAACTGGGGTCACACCTCAGCCCAGCATATGGGTCCGTAGGGGCTGGGGCTGGGATTTGATCCTCTGGTTCTGGGGCTGCAAAGCGAGTGCTTAACCCGCTGAGCCATCCCAGCTTCCCCAAATAAATCTTTAAATAAAAAAAAAATTAAAAACCTTTGTGCATCAAAGACACTATTCACCAAGCAAAAAGGAAAATCACAAACTGAGAAAAAGTATTTGCAAATCATATAGCTGATAATAGGTGACTATTAAGACTGTACAAAGAACCCCTGTAATTCATTATCAAGAAAACAACCTAACTCAAAAGTGGGCAAAGAACTTGAATATTCTCCAAAGGTAAATGATCAGAAAGCACATGACAAGAAACTTAACATCACTAATCATTAGGGAAAGCCAAATCAAAACCAAGAGGTACCACCTCATACCCATTAGAATCAGTATTATCATATACACACACACACACACACACACACACACACACACACACACACACACACACACAGAAAATAACAAGTGTTGGTGAGAATGTGGAGAAAACGGAACCTTGTTATATTGCTGGTGGGAAAGCAAAATGTTTCAGACACTATAGAAAATAGTACTGTAGTTTATAAAAAATTATTATGTCTCAGCAATTTCACTCCTGAGTATACACACAAAAGACTTGAAAGCAGGGCCTTAAACAGATATCTGTGCACTCACATTCAGTGCAGCATTATTCACAATAACCAAAAGGTGGAAATAACCCAAATGTTCACCAACAGATGCATGGATAAACTGTTGGATATATGTATGATGAAATATTATTCAGACTTAAGAAAGGAATTCTTAAAAAAAACCCAACCAAAATTCTGATATATACTACAGCATGGATGAACTTAAAAACATGCTACGTGAAATAAGCCAGTCACAATACAAATACTGTATGATTTCACTTACGTAAACTATGTAGAGTAGAGAAACTCATAGAGACAAAGTATTATAGAATGGTGGCTGTCAGGGGTTGGGGGAAGGAGGAACGGGGAGTTAGTGTTGAATGGGTAAAGAATTTCAGTTCGGGGAGATGAAAAATGCTCTGGAGATGAACAGTGGTGACAATGGCATAACAGTATGAGTGTTCTTGATGCTAAGGAATCATGCACTTACAAATGGGTAGCATGGTTGTTGGGGACCATCCAGGTTAACAAAGAAAACTCCATTTCAGACCTGACTCCATTTCTAAGAACTTCGACTTCCCCAAAAGAGCACCAGCTATCAGAAGTCACATGAAACCTTATGGTTTGGCTGGTGGCTAGAGATAGCCCGTTGCTTAGCAACATACCCTGCCCTGCCCTCCTTTGTCCCTACTGCATATATACCGCTGTAACCGAAATAAAATTTTGAGGCTTGATCAGAATCCTGTCTTGCCTCCATTTCTTC
>PVKE010020222.1:0-27690 GCA_004027555.1 Craseonycteris thonglongyai
AGATGTACCAGGAAATGTCTTTGATTAATATTAGGCATTCTGCTATTGCCTTATTAATATGTTTATGACTACCATTAATAATTGGGAACATCTGTTTTGACTTCTTTTCATAATAAAATTATTATTACCATGTTATATAGTTCTCTGACATAAAGTTTTGGAAAGTTGATTGCCCCTTTATTCGTTTGTTGAACTAGACTTGACACTAAAAAATGTTTTGGAATCATATAGCTTGTCAAATGTTCTACCCAAATTCAGATAGTAATTAGAATTGAGGAACAGCCCTGACCTTTACTGAATTTTCAATTTCCAGGACTTTTTAGAGAAAATATATTCAAATCATCTGATGTTCAATTTTATTTTAATTGTTGGATAAGAAATAAAACTCACAGAAGATTTCAATTACCCAATTTTTTAGATAGTCCAAATAATATAATCTGTTTTCCATTGCCATTAGAATAAAATCCCCACATTTTACCATAAATTAGTAAGCCTACTTCTAATCTCATTTAACTCTTCTCATTCACTATGATCCACCCACACCAGCATTCTTATTATCTCTCCAATTCACCAAGCTTGTGGTTTCTTCTGGGACCTTGCAAATATTGTCCTCTCTGCCTATAATATCTTTCCTCTTACTCTTGTCATGACTGGGTCCTTCTTGTCATTTAAATGTGCATTATCATCTTTCAGAGAGGTCTCCCTCATTTTTTCAGTTACTCTTCATCACATCATCCTATTGTATAATTTCATAACATTCATCACTACTTGAAATTAGTTTGGTGATCTGTTTATCACCTGTTTTCAAGCTGTATATCATCTGTGAGACTATATCCATCTTGTTCACCAGTTTACCTCCAGCTCTTAAAGTCCACTGGTAAGAACAGTGTCTAGCACCTGATAAGTGTTCGGTAAATAGTTTAAATATTTCTTAATTGAATAAGCTAAATTATCAGAGTAGTGACTTACCCTAAGGGGCAAGAAGGTATAAAATCCAGCTTTTATATAATAAAATTGAGGATTTAATCCACTATATTCCTTGGCATTTCTCTAAAGGACTTATAGGGAGATAGTAATCTTGCATATTCATATACAAGAGCAACTAGCAACTGTGTGCTCTGATCTGAGATCACAACTTTTATACCCTATCTTGTTTCTATTCCTGGCTGACAACAAAAAAATCCCACAGGACCAAATCTGAGTCCTATCTCCAAAAGCCAGATAAAAGTTCATGGTCACATTTGGAAGCTTGGACTCACCCCTGAAGTCACTGCATAGGATCTTTTTTATCCATCTCTTTATTTTATTTACGATAGTTCACTGTGTGCATTTCTGTAAGTTGTCTCAAATACTCTTTGGAAGGAGACGAGTTGGGAATAAAAAATATATATAAAATATTTATGTTCATTCAATATCTGTAGGAAGCCTAGCTCAGGATCTTCTCTGCAAATCCTTCAAGTATTTACTCTCCTCGGAACTAAGGTAGCTCTTAAAGTCCACTGGTCATAATTCAGCATTCTATCAAATACTTCCTATAGTATGCCCTAGTTGTTTATTATAGACCCCATAACAAGTTTACGTCTTTATATTCTTATATATATTCTCCACAGTACATAGCATAGTACCTGCCACATAATAGGAATTCAATAGACCTTTATTAATTAACGAATGAGCAAACAGCTCAAAATAATGTCATATGACTCAATGAAGGGAAAATATTGCTTTCAAAACCTCCACAAAAACTTAAAATCAGTTTAGTCATTCTAATATTCTGGAATTATACCTATCAAAGCAATGGGAAATTAGGAACGTTTTCTAGTAGGTTTACTACAAGGACAAAGAAATTATTGATGATTTTCAACTACTAGATATATTGAGACAGTATACTATGCCAAGCTTTCAGGATACAGAATTTTACTAGACAGATTCATCAACTATGTGATGCTTTTGTATTGATTCTAAAGTGCTTTTTGGATGGACTTTGAAAGCCATTTGCTGAGTGTGAGATTTTGTAGGCTTGGGTTGTCAATAAATATGTTTTGCTGTAATTAATAATTATATGTTCTTGCACCTGTGGGGAAGATGAAGCATCTTTCTAATTTCATTTTCAGCAATAAACATGAACCACTGTCTACATGATTCCTCTTTTAATTCCAGCTGCCAACAGCTTGGAATGCTTGGAGTCCAGCTAACTCTACGTTCCCTCATTAGCTGGTGTCCCCATTTATTTTTCTGCTGAAATGCGTAGAGAAGTCATTTTGTTTAGCTCATTCAGATCTGTTGAGAAAGATACCAGCATAACAACACCTGTCACTTTTCAGCAAATCCTAAGAGGAGTGAAGTTTTATAGCAGATTTGTCTTGGCAGGAAACAAAATGCTTAAGAATTGCAATAAGTGACTGGATTCTATGAAACTGCCATCTTCTGCCTTAAACTAGGGAATAAGTGTCAGTCTATAATGGGCATAATAAATTCAAATCACTTATAACACAATAAAATTTAATTATGGATTCTTAAAAACTGAGAACCCACCAATTATTGTTAATAGACTTTATTGTGATTGTTGTCAGTGAGGTAAATTTGTTGAGGCTATTTTTCCAACAGTTAATTTTTTTTTAATATTTTATTTTTAGTTTAGTAGCTTTGCTGTAACATTGCTTTGTAGTGGTAGATCAGATATGTTCATGACTTATTTCACTTTAGTTCCTATATTTTGGAAAACAATTACTTGGGAACTAAATTCTTCTATGTATCTTTATATAACCGGCATTCTCTGTACCTTTGAGACCTTCTGTTTGTATTATTTGCTTAAAAAAGTATTTCCCACTCATCTCTGAACAGCCGGATATCTGTCTCCACATTATTTTTTTGTTTTTGTTTTTTTGGCACCTCTCCTCTGTGCTTGACAGTACAAATGGGGCAAAACATTTCAAAATTCATTCTGATTCTGTCAGATTCTATAGTGGTTCAAATGTTGTTTGTGAACAAGAATTTTATCCATTGAAAGTGTATTAACAAGGACATAATAGATTTAATGACCCTTCTATCCACAAAGGATTAAGCTGTCCCCAGAAATCAGTTTGTTCTTAAAGTAATTATAAAAAATAATATTTATTGAATTTTTGCCATGTGCCGGGTACTTTCCTCTAGCAGTCTGCAGGAATTATCTTACTTACCTGTACTGCAATTCATTAACTAGGAACTATTATTACTGCCCCTTTTTTATCAATGAGGAAACGGAGGCACAAAAAGTTTAGCTCGCTCACCCAAAGTCATATAGCAAGTCAGTGGTGGACACAGACTTTAAAGTCCAAGAAATCCTGATTTTGATTGTTATAATCTAGTATGCCCACTTGACTGGATGGTAAAAAAAGAGTTTTCATCTGTCTGACTTGTTTTGTTTAGCATGATGATCTTAAGATCTATCTATGTTGCAAATAGCAGTATTTCACCTTTTCTTATGGCCAAATAATATTGCATTTTATTTATATAATACATATACATAGTGTCTTTTTCCAGTCAAGAACCATATGACTTCACTTATATATGGGATATAAAACAAAGCACAAAGGAACAAGACAAACAAACAAAAATTTATATATACAAGTAATAGTTCGGTGGTTACCAGAGGTTAAAGGGAGAGCAGGGGGATAGCGGAGAGGGGCGTCAAATATATGGTGGAAAGAGAACTGACTCGAGATGCTGAGCAAACAATGAATAGATGATGTATTATAGAATTGTATACTTGAAACCTGTATTATTTTACTAACCAATGTCACCCCAACAAATTTAATAATAAAGGTAAAAAAATTAAAAAAAGTATATATACATTCATTTTTTAAAAAGTCTACCATGTACTTACTGTTGCAAAGCATTTTGATAATACCATAAAATCCTACATGTATATATGAGTATACTGTTGGTGCCTCTTTAGTAGATTATATCCGAAGTAATAGCTATTGCTAAACAAGCATAGTCTGCTCCTAGTTCTATTTATGCAACTGCTTCAGAATTTCCTGCTCTGCTTTTTAAACCTCATCCAAATAGGTCTTTCCAGCAAAGATTCCACTTTGCTTTTGAGTCAGTCAAAATTACTATTACAGATTTTGACTCCAGTGAATTTTAAAGTATCGCCTAGCCTTGTGCTATAGGTGAGCCAAGTATGTGTTCAACTAAAATGTTTATACACTGCTAATGAGATTTGCACTGTGAGCAGTGTTTACAGCTGTAAGGTCCTGCGCAGAAATCTTCAGACTTTTGGATCAATTAAAATTATCAGGAAGTTATCTAATTAAAGTGTGGGGGGGGGGCATCATTTGTTAAATGATGGCTATGAATTCTTTGTTCCTACTCCTATTAAGAGGTGGAGTTTAATTCCTTTCCCCTTGAGTCTGAGTTAGCCTTATGATGTATTTGACCAATTTCAATGCAGAGGAAGTGATATTCTGGGAATCCCAAGAATGGATCATAAGAAGACTTGCAGCTCCCACTTAAATCTTTCAAAATGCTTACTTGAGGGAAGCCAAATGCCATGTAAGAAGTATAACAGCCCTGAGATCACCATGATGTAAGCACTCTGACCAAATATCAGCACTCTGGTCAACAGTCTCAGCTGTGTCCATTCCTTTACTCACCCTTCCCATGACATGCTTCATGAGAGAGTGAAGCCATCTTGGACTTCAAAACCAGATCAACTATCAGCTGAACACACAAAATGACCTCAAGCAAGGTCACAAAAGCAGAAGAATTATATAGCCAAGTCTGGGCCAAATTTTTATTCTACATTAATCATGAGATATAATACATAGTTGTTCTAAGCCACTAAGTTTTGGGGTAGGTTTTTGTTTTTGTCATTGTTGTTTTTATGCAGCAATGGATAACCACACAGTATGACATATGGCTCTGCCATAAAAGAATTAATTCTGACATTTTAATTCTATTTTTACATAATCTCAAAGTCCCCAAGCCCTAAAGAAGTCATTTCACAATTATAAGCAGGTTTCACTTACATATTGGGATCCAGATAAGTAAGCGTGAACCTCTGACTCCTACAACTGGCCCCTCAGAGTGCATCGCCAACATATTCAGGAATGAGGCCAGCCAAGCTGGCTGCTTTCCTGGCAGACGTCTTTATCCTCTGGGTCCACTGACAGGTCACCAGTTCCCACAGCTTCTGATTATAACTCATGTTTTCATTAATATCTTTACAACAATCCAAAAATCAGTTTATGTGACAAAATACATATTCAGACATCCAACTCTCCCTGTATCTTTTTGTCCATTCCTCCTACACTCCACTCTCCACTCCTTTGACCTGCACCTTGCTCTTGTTTACTGTCTCCTCTGCAGCTCCATCTCCTGAGACCTGCTCCTCTCATACCTCCTACCTCTATGACATTGGGGGGCAGTCCCTTTATCTCTCTCCAAGTTCATAAACTAGTATAGCATGAGCATTAAATGTGATCATTGATTTAAATGCTAGCATAGCATAGGATGTAGAGTTACTGCTCAAAATAGGTTCAACATTAGTAATAACATTACTGTTATCCCTCAGCCTAAAGCAATAGTGGCCCTGCCAGTTAATTCATGCTAACAAATTCCCTCTAACTACCAACTACAACATGCCGTCACTCCTTTCCTTAAGAACCTAAATTATATTTGGCTCATATGAAACCACCACTACCATAATAAAAACCTTCAAATGGAAAGTGACCATACTGCCCAGAAAAATCATAGCATGTCATGGTGAGAAGGACTATAATGTCCATCTCCCTCATATAGGGAAACTGTACACCAAAATGTCAAGGAGGCCATGCCAGAAACTAAAATTTATACAACTAAATTACTCTATAATTTTTTCAACATAATTATGTTATTTCTGATTAATATATCAAATTTTGATTTTGGTTAATCTGATCTTGCTATTAGAATATTAAAACTTTTTTTTATTTTAGTGCAAGTAGTATGATATGGTACCAAAATCCAAAATACATTTTCTTGTATATCAATCAAGAGAAAAAACAATTTGTGATTTTGTCTTTCTAGAGTATCGTATATTTTATTCATGGATCTTTAAACATTTTAGCATTGCCTCAATTTCACTTTTGCATTGTCAAGAGGTCAATGATAACTATTTGAACTTCCCTTTTTAAGGCTATTTTTTCCAACATATAATAGATATTTAAGAAGAGATGTAGTGACTGATAAACAATCTTTTTCCAATCTGTAAAAATGAGTATACAAGGGCTGTTCAGAAAGTATCCAGCCATGTAACCATTCTTGTTATATTGACAATGACTGAATTTTTTCTGGATAACCCTCATACAACTGCCTCAATGGCTAATGCTTAGCACTTGCTTTGTACCCAGCTCTATTCCAAGCGCCTAATTTACATTTTCTCCATCTAACCTTCACAGAAATCCTATAAGTAAGTGTTATTCCCATCTTACAGAAGAAACAGCTATAGAAAATTTAAATAACTTACTCAAGGGGATGCCAAGGTGGTTCAGAGGATTGAGTGCTTGCCTTGCAGCCCCAGAGTCCAAGGATCAAGTCCTGGCCCCAGCTCATTCAGACCTATATTCTGAACTGGGGTGTGCTTCCCATGTGGGAGGCCCCAGTTAAGTTCCTGCTGGGGTGAGCTTCCCATGTGGGAAGACCCTGGACCGCCAGTTCAATTTCCACTGAGGCGAGCTTCCTATACGGGAGGCCCCAGGTTGGGCAAGCCTCCCTTTCAGGAGACCCCCAGCCAGTTCTTGCCCTGTGTGGCCCCATGCCCGCCTGTGTGGAATGAAACTGTGTTGAAAATTAATGATGTGCACCTGTGGAGACTGCTCTGGACCCTACCCCTTCTCTCTCTCTCTCTATCTCTCTCTGTCAAAAACAATAAAGTAAATCATTAAAAATATATACAAAGTAACTTATAAATCACATAGCTATGGAGTGTCAGAGCTTGGATTCAAACCCAAGAAGACTGGCTCCAGAGTCTTGCTTTTAACCACTGACTGTATACCATTTCCATTCTGTTTTTATGGATGCCTAAAACTAACATGCCCAGGTAAACAATTTGCCATTTTCAACTATAAACCTACTTTAATTCTTGGATTATCTAGCACCAAGAAACATCATGTGACAGCTCACCTAGTTTACCAGACCACTAGAATGTGGAACTCTGAATCTGAATACCTGTTTCACTCATCCGAATATATCATGTGATTCTCTCTCTTCTCTCTCTCCCCATCCCCTCTGTCTTGGACCACTGTAATACTGTAATATCTCCTAACTAGTGTCTCAGCCTTCAACCTCCAACCCTGGTTCATTCAATCCATTCTTCATTCTGTAGTCAAAGTGAGTTTTCCCAAAGTGCAAAAGTAATCGCCACCTTCTACCTTACAACACTTCAACAGCTTCCTATTATTCTCAGCAATGTGTTCACATTCTTTACAAGGCTCACAGCACTCTTATGACTTAGTGTGCTATTTTCTAGCCTCTCCATCAACCCTGCATACTTAAGGCTCTGGTAATACTCAGCTTCCTTCAATTCTTCAAACACAGTATGTTTTTCTTGCCTTTGGGTCTTCATGCATATTATCTCCACTGTGTATACATACTGCAGAAAACACCACAATTTCTTCACCTAGCAAAAGTTTAATTATCCCTCAGCTTTCAGCCCAGATGTTACTTCCTTATGAAAGCCGTCTCTGATCTGACCCAGACATGTGTTTACATAGTCTCTAACCTTTCCTAACTACAGCATTAATCAAGCTCAATTATCATAATTAAAGAAAAACTCTCTTCATTGACCACTAAACTGTAAGCTTCATACAGACCTACTCTATTTTATTTAAAGTATCTATTCAACAAAGACTTGTTAAATTAAGAAATTTAAGGCACAAAGGGGTTAAAGAAAATTGATAGATATTATATACAAAAAACTACATATTATTGTTTATTTTCTATCAAAAATTTATTTGCATGAATATTCTGTGTGAAATATTTTATAAGAAACTAAAAAGAAGTAAGAGAATAAATGGCCATAAAAATTACAATGGAGAAAGAATAAATGAAGATATAGATAAAATGTAACTTTCAGTGGTTGATAAATACATGCTTATTTAGTATCATGGGTACAGGTGTGGAGATAATACACAAGCGTTATAAAAGGACTGAAACAATAGCTAAAATTAAAGATAGTTCTATTGATCTATGCTAGTCTGGAAGAGAAGATAGATAAAAGATTTAGAGAAATTAATGTTTATCAGTGTTTCCTTAATAAACTGTTCCAGCCTCCTGCATGCATGAAGAGTGAAGTAAAAACTGGAAGCCCTGTGCAAAGTGGGTCAAGCTTCCTGTAGCCAAGACAGCAGATAAAAACCTATAGCCAAAAAAGAGGATAGGAACATACTTATTCTGATCAAATACTTCTCACCACCATAATTTTTGGAATCAAAATCTTGTGGCGACTGCTCTGGGCCCTCCCCTTCTCTCTCTCTCTCTGACTTTCTCTCTTTCTCTCTTTTTCTCTCTTTCTGTCAATAACAATAAAATCTTGTTTAATTTTCTGAGGATTCAATTGTTTTGAATATCTACTTTAAATAGGAATATAAAAGTCAATAAACCAAGTATGTCCATACCCATTGTAGTCCTATATAAGTACTAGAGATTCACGACGAGTTCTCAGCTCTACATTTTAGATTGAAGAAAAGGAATGCTGAGTGATCCGAAATTCCTTAGTAGGGTAACCTCAATGGATCAACAAAAACCATCATGGATGAAAACCAACCCATCATATGAACATTAGTATGAATACAGTAACCCAAGAACCTGTGTGTTCCATGTACTTCTGACAATACAGTTTGAAATCAATGTTAGAGATTAGCATATCAAAATTCAAATAGGGCTAGCCAGGGACCATGCCTTAATGAGTCAGTTTACAAAGTCCCAACTATTTGCATCCAGAAGTCCCTGGGGCCCCACACATCCACAGGTTTTAACAAAACCAGGCACTGGAGTCAGTGAGTTACTTGGGAGGCAAATAGGATTCACACACAGTACCCCAAGACAGATGATTCAGCACAAAGAGTTTTTGCTCAGGAAACCCCCAATATTAGGAAAGTCGAGTCAGTATTGCTCTATCTTATTCTCATACAATGAATAATATATCAGCTTAATTTGCATTAAATACTTTTGCCTCATGGTTTTAAAAATTCTAAAAACTACTCACATTTTAACTGCAACCACCCCCATCGTCCCCCTGCAGCTTTCTATATATTTTTAGTGAGGAAAATATATCAGACCTGACAAATTATATGACATTATGCCTTCAGTTTAATTAGAATATGGTTTTGTTGTTTTTAATGTAAATCTTCCTGAATGGAGAGATTATTACAGTCAAATTAAATTATTCCATATAAATTTTATTTGCAGCATTCTATGCGGAAATTTGTAGAATCATGGAAAACTATCAGCAGAGTAGTATTTCTGTTATGCTGAAGACCTCGAAGTCCTGGCATATTTCATCCTTCAGGATCTCCCAAAAGCATGTAGAAGGGAAGCTATGAAAGAGATTCCTAAATACTCTTGGAATTTCAGAATGGAAAATGTAGTCACTTAGACACTGCATATTAGAATCTACCTTTATTAATAATATACATACATTTTTCAAGTTATTTCTCTTCTTTAATAACATATTTTTAGTTTGATGAGTTCTCTCACCTTCCTAGATGATGGTATTTACCTGTTTTCATTTTGGTTGCCTACATCACTAACCTTTGTGTGGAGAAAATGCTATCTGAAGACAGCATCTTTGACTTTTTTTGTGAGACTGCTGGTGTTACTTCAGTTGATGACAAAAGCACTTCTCTGTGATGTGTGTGTTTCTTCTGGGGAACACCTTAAAGAAATAATTAGTTAGGCTGTCAACTTCAGCCTCAGGAGAGAGAAAGAAGACCTTTACTACTACCAGAAAAGCCTATTTATTTATTTATTTTTTTTTTGGGGGGGGGCCAACAATCAATAGTTTTCTTTGTGGATAAAAGTCCTCTTTAAAAGGAAAGTTGTAAAGACTCAGTGATTGTTAAGCAACAAGAAGCATGCACAAATGGTGCTAATTTTGACTTGCTGAGGGTTTTTTTCCCCATTACTGCATTGCTCTCAACAGCTGTAGGTACTTAAACTCTTTCTGGAACCCTTGCACCCTACATTATGCACAAGAGAAGTAGGGACAATTATTACCAATTCTTCACAGAGCCTAGGGAGCACCATTCAGAATGAGGATAAACATTCTTCCTCCTGCCACGTTACCTTCACACTCACCGATTCCAACAGCTTCTTATAAAATAGCATGGTAAAGTTCATTAGGAAAAATAGAATATTTATGTTTAAGAACAAAGGGACTGAAACAGTAAGAGAAAGAAGGAAAAGAAAGTTGCGCTAGTTTTTTCATGTTAAGGGTGCCTCAAATTATATGTAATGAAAGGTCTTTGTGGATTTGATTGGGTGTGTGTGTGAGCATTTATGGCACCTGTGTCTGAGAGAGACCGTGCCAACAGCAAAAATGGTAATACTGGTGTGTAATTACAGAGCACTTAACTGAATTCAGCATGGTTTGTTTCTCTGATAATTTCCACTTTCATTGTTCAAGAGGTTGTGGCCACAGCAGAAGCTGAGGTTCAAGTACCTGCAGCTGTTGAGATAAATGAATGTTGTAGCTGTTTGTAAGTTTCCAGTAGGAATGCTGTTAAAGAGGAAAGTTTGACAAAAGTAGTTAAAATATTTGACTTATCTTTCTAAATCCACAAAATATTAAATGTATAAATAGATCATTCTTTATTTCTTCTCCATTTCACAAGCTGGCTGAGCTCTTTTCACCCCACCCAGTGGAGCCAGTCTTCCTCGCCCACTATTAAATTCTCAGTATGAAAAAGCTACTTTGATTTCCTACTCAGCGCTATAGTCCTAATGTTGTCTGCACTTGTGATATAGAACAGATTCAGACCTTTAAATATGTGTTAACGCATTCAAATGAAAGAATAAAAAAGTGTTCTGAAAGGACAAAGCCATACCAAATCTGAACACAAAACTGCTTCCATTTTCTTGCATTTCCTTCCTTCATCCAAAGCTCTTCAGTGCATTATTTACTTGTCTTTAAGTCTTAAAGTTTGGAACATTAGAAAACAGGATAGTCACAAACTCACAAATTAATGTGATTCGATTTTCAGCAGAACGAAGAGTATCTTTTCTGTTTTCCAAAGACTCTTATTTCACCAACAAAAATATAGGGGTGGAAGCCAGGATGGCTCAGCAGGTTAAATGCTCACTTTGCAACCCCGGAGCTCAAGGATCAAATCCTGGGCCCGGCCCATGCGGACCCATATACTGAACTGGAGTGTGCCCCCAGTTCAGTTCTTGCTGGGGCCTATGCGGGGGGCTCCCAGTTCAGTTCCTGCCCTGTGCAGCCCCCTGCCCACCTGTGGAGTGAAACTATATGGAAAAACTAACATTGTCAACTATGGAAACTGCTCTGGGCCCTCCCCCTTCTGTCTCTATCTGTCTCTATCAAAAACAAAAAAAATAAATCTTTAATATATATGTGTGTGTGTGTATATGTGTATATGTGTGTGTGTGTATATATATATATACATACATATATATATATGTGTGTGTATATATATATACACACATATATATATTAGGGGATGCCAGGATAGCTCAACAGGTTGAGTGCTTGCCTTACAACAGCAAGGTCTGGGGATAAAATCCTGGTCCAGGCCTGTGCAAACCCACATATTGAACTACAATACATCTGGTGACCACTGAGCCCCGTGGCAAAGATTTTTGCCTCCCAGGCGGAAAGCCCCTAGTTCAGTTCCCACCCTGTGCAGTCCCACATCTACTGTCACAACTAATGATGTACAACTATGGAGACTGCAATGCCCCCATTCCTCATGTTTTCTCAAACAATAAAATAAATCTTAAAAAAAAAAAAAATATATATATATAGATAGATAGATAGATAGATAGTTTACTGAGAAATAATGATGCTTGAGTAATTATCACTCTTCTCATTTTACTGTATTTTAAAAATAGCCTGTTCAAATTAATATAAAAATTGAGAACCTTTCCTAAATTCCCACTATACAAACCTTAACTATTGCTTCAAAGTTTCGGTACTTTGGGCAAGCAGTTTTGTTTGTTTCAAAGTATGAGTTACATTTCTAAATTGGTCACCTGCAGCCTGCCTACTTTTTGTCAATGAGTACTTTTCCTTTTCCTCTCTACTTGTGTATGTGTGTGTTTGGATAGCAAGATGGTTGATAATATAGGATAGATGGCAGATAGATAGAGCAAGCAATAATAAAAGAAATAAGATAAACTATTACCAATAGGTAAATCTAGATAAAGGGTGGACAATTTTTATTTTTCCATTTTAAGTCAAAATTTATTTCCAAATGAAACATCTTAAAACTTCCATGTGGTTTAAACATGCAAAATTAAGAATGTGGTCTCCTGCCCTTAGCTCTCGCTCTTCACGTATCATATAACAGAACTCATTACAACAAACTACCGGTATTCATAATGTCTTCAAATGAATACCTTTATCCTCTGTTCTACCCCAGGAAACTATATAACACACTGTTTAAAATAACACATGAGGCCATCTCCACAGAAGAACTTTTCCTGATCTCTTCAGGCACATTAAGTACATACTTTCTTAGCTATGAGAAATATTTGGGGTTTTCTTTTTTTTTTTGTATCTTTCTTCATTAGAAAATAAGATGCAAAAAAAAAAGAGAGACTGCATTTTGTGTGTCTTGGGCATGTTAACTTCTGCATGCCTGTTTTTTATTTATAATATGGAGATAACAGCACCGACGCAGAAGGATATTTGAGGATTACATGGGTTAAGTTGTAGAAAGAATGGTACAGTAGAATCTCCATTAACCGGAACTCAAGCAACCAGCAAAAAATAATAGTAATATATTTGTCCAGCATGAGTGTCAGTTAACTGAGAGTCCATTATACTGAGAAAAGCCAGAGGAATAGCGTGTACCTCCAGTGTTATCATGGTGCTCCTGGTGTGATGTTAATACCTAGCCAAGTATCAAAAAAGTACTATAAGAGTAGGAGTAGGAGGAATAACAGTATATCCTATACCAAACTTTGCAGAAATTCATTAAATATGTTCAGGTGAATGAATGGATGATCAGAGAGTACATCATTATAATACTGCAGGGAAAAAGTAATGAAGGTCTCAACCACAGTGATAAAAAGAGAGAGAGAAGGAGAAACTGAATTTGAAAAGCCTTATGCAGATCTATACCAACTGGTAATCCCTGCTTGTGGGGTGAGAAGGAAAGAATATAAGCTAGCAAGTCATCATTATTTTAGGACCTTCACAAAGTCACATTTTAGGCAGTATTTTTAGGACATGGTATCACAGTGACCTTTGGAGGATGATCCATACTGTTCCCATCAGGCAGTATGGATCATCCTCTGATTGGGTTCAAATACTTCTCTCCATATTAATATAGATATTTGTTTAAAAGTTTATTATGTTTGGCAATCTTTAGTCAGTAAGTGGTTCCAGATCAAAGATGGTATATAACCACATCATAAAATGTTTAATGAGACTTAAAAATAAGCGTAGAGGGAACAAGAAAAAAACAGGCTTCATTATTAATATTAATTTGGTCATATCCTATATGTATTTGTATAAAAAAAGTTTATTATCATCCTGGCAGAAACCTTCATCAGTAGTAAAATGATTTTGCATATAAACATAAAATAAACAAATACACAAATGAATGCGAGAATACAACTGCATTGCCTCTTAACAGTATTTTATTTAAAAGTTCACAATTAGAGCACTTGTAATAACATAAAAAGTTTAAAGATACAAAGGCTGCCCTGTAGAAAGGACTTTTCTTGTATGCAGAAGGAATGAAAACCTTGCACCTAAATTGTGTGAAACTCATAGTACAGTGTCTCCATAGTCTGAAGTTATTCTGAAATTGGTAGGAAAAGGGGCAGGGCAGGGAGATGGCATAAATCTGAAGATTTCAGTTGGCTCAGGTTAAAAATCCAAAGAACAATAAAACCACCTCAGCGGTATCTACCATCTGCTGACATACTCCAAAACACAAAACTGCAAACCAGTGTCCTTTAAAGAAATCCATTCTTTAGAAACCTTTGTCATACTTCTCACATTCATTACTGTGGTAAGGCATTGTGATATTCCTGGATGAGCCAGATAGGATAATTACTAAAAGAAGCAATAAACAGACATTATGATGAAGGGCTTCATATATTAAATTCATATTCCATTTTAACAAATCTTTGTAGCATTCTGCCTTGTTAAAGTGTCCTGAGTGTGGCAGATGCAACTTAAAAACAATGACAATAGTGTCTGAAGTGTATGTAGAAAAAGATCAGACGACAGAGCAGCAACTTTTTCTACTTTGATTATCATTAATCAGCACCATAAAAATGTTAGCTGCAAGTAAGCACATGGGTAAGCTTGGTCCACCAAAAATAAGGCACTACTAAAGAAATGAATTCTCATGAAGAACAAGTTACTGCTGAAGGATTCCCTATGTATGGTTTTTAAAAGTGACTGGCAACAATTTAATTGTGAAAGAAAAGAACATTAAGGTGTAACTGAGTAAACTGAGATAAGGTTTGGTATCACAAAGAACTGAGTCAGTTCCTGGAGATAAAATGTTGGCTTCAGTTGGTTTAGGAATGGAGTTGGGCGTCAACTTCTTTATGCCGCTTTCCCAGCACTGTGCTGCCTGTAGTGGAAAAGACTCTTGGAGTCCACAGTGCGAGATTTCTGCACAGCTTCAGCAAAAAGTTTGGTCACCTGAAAATATATAGGTATGAATCTTAGCAACCTAATGATATGAAAGTGAACGTTTAATGAAGCAGAAGTGAAAAGTCAGTTTCTGCTCCCAGCTTTCACAGGGGTATTGGATGAAAGGAAAAAAAATCATATTAAATGGGACTTTCTCATATATCTGAGTTCACCATGAATAAGCTTACCACCCCCCAACCCCATTCCCCACCCCGTCATAGGGATTAAAACTGACTTAGAAAAAAAATTTGATGAGCAAAAAAGGAAAAAATTTGATGAGCAAAAAAGGAAAAAATTTGATGAGCAAAAAAGTTAATCAGTCTGGAACAAAAGTTCTCCCCATGATAAAGAACTCAGTGAAACATGTCCGGGTGGAACTGAACATATCTCATGTGATAATCTCTATTAATTGGACAAGTGCTTGCACTGTACCTGATCTTCAATTATCATTAACTTGTTGCATTTATGTGGTAGCTTTCACACAGAAATGACGGAATAAAAGTTTGTATTGTTAGTTCATGCTATCCCACACTCTCTATTTAAAGGATAATTATAATGGGTAATGAATGACCATGGCTATCCATGACTTTGGATTTTCTTAACAGCTTGATCACCAACTGTCTCAGACCATGATCTACCATAATATTACAATTCTTTTAGAGTTTATCTAACAATTCTTCATCCTCAATGTTACAACAAGCTTATCCAATACACAGCCAGGATGGCTCTGAATGTGGCCCAATACAAATTTCTGAACTTTCTTAAAACATTCTGAGGATTTTTGTGATTTTTTTTTTTTTTTAAGCTCAGCAGCTATCCCTAGAGTTAGATTTTTATGTGTGCCCCAAGACAATTCTTCCAATTTGGCAGGGAAGCCAAAAGGTTTGACAACCCTGTGTTATGAAAAGGGAGGGTGGAAAGAGATATGGATAGATCAATGAACACTTTTGTGGGAAGCATAGAAATAAATGCAGCCTGTGTTTTAAAAAAAAAGAGCATACCTGGAAATTAGTGAGAAGAGCAATTCCACTGTCAACAGCTGTCCTCCGAATCACATAATTATCATGGACAAACTTAGTGTTGTTGTTGGGGAGGTTAATCACCAGGTCAATGCTTCCATCTCTAATTAGTCTGGAAGAATAAACAAAACAAACAAAAGCTTGGAGGTGACCATGTATATTTTATAATTAGTTTTTTAAATACTAACATACATTATCTCTTAGCCATTTAAATCACTGATATACTGTACTGACTGCCATTTTCCCTCCTCTATCCTTAAGTTAGATGTTCAAATTGTAGTATTTAGGGGTTATTGTAATCTTGAAAGAATTTTGGTGAAAGTATAACTAATTGAATAGAAAGGTTTGTTTTCTTTTTAAAATGCTATTTATATATAGTAAAAATTGGCAATTTTTGATAGCTATTTACTTATTTTATAAGAAGGTGGTTTCTATAGCATTGAAGTCCATTCCACCCCCATACTCCCACTCCCAGATTAATTTCCCTGCCTGCTTCCCAGTGCCTCTCAGCTGATGAGATGAGAATGCAGGTCACCTGGTTTTGAATTGAACTGCTTCACAAATTGTTGCTAGGCTGCTACACATACTAGAAGACATTTCAATGTCAAAAGCATAAATTAATGCAAATGATTGTTTTAAACAGCTCTAAGCAAGGGCTTATAGCATCACTGGAAGTTTATTAAGGTCTGAAAAAATGTGCTTTTATCAATATAATGATGTATAGGTTACCTTCTTAAGAGCTCTAACAAATAGTATATTGCACAAAATTTGGTATGACTTAGACATTCAATAAGTTATAATATCATGGAGCAACTGAGACGTATCTCCTAAGTACCTATGCCACATAGTTCTGTGTTTATGTAATGCTGTTCCTGAAGGCTTAGTGTGCTAAAATAACATCTCACAAATCTAATGATGACATAGCCTGTGGCATAGTAAGCAACCAGATGAAAAAAAATGGCAAATTAGGTAATCCGATGGCTGACATTATCACAGCTCTCACCATGGTCTTCTTCATATAGCAAGTGCTCAATAAATTGCTTCGTTGACACATAACCTCAGTGAAAGGCAGCTGGTCAATCTTACACTTGATATAAACACACATATACACTATGTAAGTGTGATGTCAACTGTAAAGTGCTGCATTACATTCTTCATGACCATGAGTCTCATCACTGAGTTCTTGGCGTGCATCAAGGAAAGCACACTTACTAGGAACTATTTTGAAAGATGCTACATATCACCCATGTGCACATGTGGCATTATGAGTTCACAGTGATATCAAAGTTCATGAGAATGAAACATTACTATCATCAGTAAGTGTACTCATTTTAAATTGGTCAACTAGGAGGCATTTTAGAAGACTTATAAGAGGGTAAGATGAAGTACTCGTATCATATTAATTCCCAGTTAATTTCCCATCTGTTTTGTTTATCTCAGATAACTTTGCCCAGTTCTTACTTTCTGATGGAGGAGAGGCTGGGATTCTGTCCTTCCTGAGATGGCCATGCCACTGGGGTGGCAGGGACATTGTTGGCATTGAGCCAGTCTGCCGTGGCTTCCGTGGCAAACAGCTGCGTTTAAAATGGAAAAGTCAGTTACTGTACCACAGGGAAGGTTTTCATGAAGCTAAGAAGTCTACTGGGACACCCACCACTTGAAACGTAAAGTAGAAGAAACTGATGAATATGCGAAGTAATATGACACCATGGGCAAAGATTTGGACCCAGTCTCTGAAGTAATGGGCACTTTAAATATTCTTAAATTACTTTCAGTGAAAAAAACATTTTAATACTATCAATTGTGTTATAACTGCTTTTGAACAGGAGTGGGAAAAAGTTATTCATAGCTGAGAATTCACTGTTATTAGGTCAACAAAGCCTCAATACCACAGGCCCACTCTGAGCCTTAGGAGTTACCGTATTTTGTTTTACTGAAACAGCCTTTGGGTGAAGGTATTCGCGGCAAAGATGTTTTGAATGTAACTAACAGCTGAAAACTGACTTCAGATGGAAACAAATAAATAAATAAATAAAGGGAAATATATGGAAATGCATTGGAACTTTGTCCCAATTCTGTGTAAGCTAAACTTTAAGTTTTTAGCTGGCAACTTCTATTGAGTCTGTGATAACTGTGTCAACAGTTAAGACTAGTCTTTCTGTTTTATTCCATTAAAGGTTTGAAACTATCAAGTGAGTTTAGTTATACCTTTCAAGTTGAAAGGATGTATTGTAAACTATTAATGTTTCATTCCCTATGATTCTCTAATATTCTCTTTGGTGGATAGATTTCAATGCTGACAGAACACAACTTGAAAAAAAGTAAAATCACGTACCTTGTAACCTTCATTGTGTAATTGTTCAGCCACACCAAGAAATTTTGGACGGAATGATTGCTGAAATTAAGAAAATTTAACAATTCACATTCTAGATACACATGCTCTTCATTGAGTTGTGTACATTGTGGTTTTCTTTCATGCCATCCTAAAAGGCGGCCATAGGTTGCCAGGTGTTAAAGATGACAAGTTTATCCTCCTATCGTGAATGACTTCTTATCTATTTTCCAATGTAGATGACATTCCATCCACATTATCTTATTTCCCACTGTCAAACTTTTCACTTTCCCTCACTTCATATTTAATCCACGTAGTCTCTGTCTATAGATGCAGATAGAACCCAGTTTGGCATATGGATCCTTCTCCTAGCCAGGAAGTATTTAAAGAAACTTGGATTAGGAGTTCAATGCCTAGTCAGCCTTGCTGGATGTTTTGCCTGTTCAACCTGTCCTAATTCTGAATTCAGACTGTGATGCCCTTGATAACTAGGCCCTGCCCTAGTACCTCATGCACAGTGCCCTGAAATAAGTCAATCACGTGCAACTCAGTTTCACATTTACTACTATAAGAAAGAGTAAAAGAATGAGCTTTGGAATCACTAAGTTGATTTTTCAAATTCTGGCTTCGCTATTCATTTGCAGTGTATGCTGAGAAAAATTACTGTCTTGAGTTCCCATTTCTTTATTTTTAAAAGAGCAACAAAGAGTAATAAAAATCAACAAAGAGTAATAGTGTATCTACTTCTTGGGGCTCCACAATAAACTGTGTAACTTTGAGTAACATACATAACCACTGTATGATGTTCTTTCCTCTCCTGTTAAATGGGAGTAGAAGCAGTATCCACATTATAGGGTCATTGTGAATACTCAGTTAGTAAATTTATACTGTACTACTTAGGTTTAGTATAATAGCATAACTACTGCCCCAGTAAGTTCTCACTAAATACTAATTATTATCAATAAAATAATTGTTTCATGTCCTCCCAGACTAGATTCCTGACTTTGCACCCTAGTTCCCAAGCCTGGGTTCCTGTACTAGCTGTCACACTTACAAGACAAATCAACTTACTCTTCACACATATTTTACTCCCAGGCAGGCTTCCTTAACGCTCCATCTCACTGTTCAGACATTTCCTTAGAGTCCATTGCAGTGACCTTCTTAGAGTCCCTGCTGGATCCATCTAGTTTCCAGGTCCTACCTTCTCTGGACATACCTCCTTCCTGTGGCCAAAAGCCAGGATTTTGCAAGACAGTGGTCAGCATGAAGGAAAAGAATGCTAACTGGCCTACCCAAAGGTCAGCCCCTGATCTTGACATTATTATGAGTCACTGTGCTAAACAGAGTTGCAAAATAACACAAAGTTAAAAACATTCATTCTGCTTTACATGCAAACAATTTGGCTGTTTACCCTTGTAAAAGGTTTGCAAACGATGACATCATTTTACTTTAGTAAATGTTTTGTAATCTACTTAGAAACTATATCATAAATGCTTGGAAAAACTCATGGATATGATCTTACTTCAGTTTTAGAGAACTTACAAATTTTGATAACAAAACACATGAAGGTCCTTGCACAATTTTGATCATGCTCAGCCCATAAAATCTAATATTTATTCACAGAGGCTCTCTGAGAAGAGATCTAAATCCTAGGAAAATACCCCAAAGACTATGTTCAAATATAAAATCCTTTCAGATTCTGGCTCTCTCTATCCCAGAACAGCAGTTTTATGAGAGGAAACTATTGGCAAATAGAAAAGATAAATGCAACTGGATGAATCTCAGCTGAGGCAGGCTCAGGGCTTATTCATGAGTCTTCCAGAACACGAATTGTAGCCATGCCCAAGAAAGTAGCTTTTCATTCTTGCTTAAGACCAAACAGGAAGAAATGGGCTTAGCTGCAAGCAGCTCACAGCTAGACATAAAAAATAAGTATAAAATCACAGAGTAACTCAAGTGACATTAAGGCAGTTTAATGAGATATGTAGTAGCCTCTTTAAGAATAGATTTGGAAGAAGACTGGGACAATCATTTCTTCAAGACATTCTGCTTGCAAAGCAAGGAACTGAATTAGCTTTTTAGGTTTTCTTAGTTTTAAGATGTCTTGAAATACAGCAAGGCTACATAAAATACTCTAAATAAACTTGTGAATTTTGTCACCCCCCCTAATATGAAACATTACATTGTGACCTTCTGTTAAACACAGAACAAACTTAAGTAAGCACCAAAATACATTAGAAGGCTCAACATAAAGGTGTCCAACAAACACTTATTGACTAATTAATAGATTGATCATGTACTGAATAAATTGTTCTCAATTTCTTTAAATTTTCCCCTAGCAAAAAATCATTGATAATATATGTATGGCCCTGTGATAATAAGACATTGAACCAATTTACTAAAGTACTATTTTATAAGCACAATGGTTCTCAAAATGTGGTCCCCTGGGAAATCAGTATCACCTGGAAATTTGTTTAAACTATGAACATTTGGGCTCCATGCCAGGTCTATAGAATCAAACTCTGAGCATGAATCCCAGTAATTTTCATTTTATCAAAACCCTCCTGGTGGTTATAATGCACACTTCAGTCTAGGAATAGGAAGGAATGGGAGATAGAAGGACCACTCTTCTCTCATTTTGTAATTTGAGGTGAAGATGCACTAACCTTGGCTACAGACACAATGACAAATGTTGAGGGAGGAGTACTAGAATGGAATGTTTTTCTTTGCCATTTTAAAGTACAATAAGTCAGCAAGTCCTCTAAGACCTGTAGACACCAGTCAAAACCTCATTATGGAGCTGTTTCAGTGCTGTTCCCCAAGTGGAAAAGATAAATATTTTACATGACAGTATTGGCAGCTCCCAGCCGGGGAACCACTCCGCCTTCTGGTCTGGGGTGTTGGCTTTCACAGCCACATTATAAACTTCTATCACACATGTATTGAACACTTGTGACACATGAAACAGCCTCTCTACAAAAAGAAATTACAGCTGTCAGCTTGCATCGGTGTAGCCCCATATTTAATAGCTGATTGAAATACCTGGGTAAGAAACGATTTGTAACTAGAGGTGAAAAGTACAAGCTGATTTACTCCCTGGAAAATGTTTATAAGAAAGAAAGTCCTTTAAAAATGAAATATATATATTTCCTCCAATTATCACTTTCACATTACTCCAACTTCTGGCGGCAGAATAGAAAGCCAAGTTACCGGTAATATTGTGTGATGCCTGTAAACTCCACCGGGACGTCTAGATTGACAACTCTATAGCCGTGCCTAATGGTTCTGCATTGAAGATAAAAGGTTACTCGTGTCACTTGGAGTTGTGTTTTTCAAACAAAATGCTTGCTTTGTGTTCCTGAGCAATGTGGACGCGTAGATGTCAGGATGACAGTGCCGCTCGGAAAAGCATCACTGAATAGCCCAATCAGAGGGGAGTAAACAGCGCGTGCTCTTGATCTCCTCTAGAGTAAATCATTTACTGTTCAAGGGTGTTCCAGAAAACTTCAAAACAAGGCAGATTGCCCTCTCGTAGCAACTATAAAAATAAAGCCTGATGGGACTAAAGGAGGCTGGAAACATAGCAGGCGAATCAATGATGATTTTGTTGCCATAAAATCATGCATGATGTTTTTCTTGTATTAGTATCTATTTCTATGGAAAGCCTCTTGGTAGAGACACTGGCCATATAACAGTTAAGCTAACAGGGATCCTTTGACAAAACCTAAATCTTGATTTTTGTTTTTCTTAAGCCCTAGTTACATAAGATGAATGCTATGGATATTTCAAGCTTCCCAGTTAATCTGACCCACAGGATTCAACCTTGGAAGGGCAGAAACAGAGGGTCTGTGTGAGTTAAAGATTAGGGTGGGGAAGAGAAAAGCAATGAGAAGTTAAGAAGACTGCAATATAACCAATGAGTGAGTGCATGCCCCCTTCCTCCACTACCACACATACAATATCTATTTCATCAATGTTGAGAAGTGGCTGATATTTGCTAGAAATGACTATTATTTAAGACATGTGTTAAACTACCAACAATAAGAAAAAGTGTTTTCTGGTTCAGTCACTTTTACCTCTTCTCCATAGTTCTTTCCACCCCCACTCCCCAACCCCCAATTTTCTCTTGTAACTTGTGAAAAATTAATGAGTTAAGGTGTCTTCAATTAAAGATTTTTATAGCAGGCAGGAGATTCAGGGTAAGGAGTTAAGGAGACAAAAATATTTAACCTCAAATAAATGGGATAAATATTAACCATCTCGGAGAAACCAGGATGGCTCAGTGGGTTAGGCGCTCACTTTGCAGCACCGGGGACCGAGGATTGAATCCAGGCCCCGGCCCGTGCAGAACCATATGCTGAACTGGGAGCTCCCCTAGTTCAGTTCTCTCTCTGTCTCTGTCTCTGTATCTCTCTCTCTCTCTCTCTCTCTCTCTCTCTCTCTCTCCTCTGTCAAAATAAATAAATAAATAAAAATATATTTAAAAAAATATTAACCATCTTCCCCACGTATACATGAAGGAAATAAGGCAAATTCACGGCAAGTACTGACAACCAGTACCCTCCTGTGAGTCTACAAGGTATCATGCTAAATGAATGATTATATTAAGAAATAAAAATGAACTTGTGGACTCTCTTATAACTTCATTATATAACTCAACTAAATGCCTCCCCTTGTATTTACTGGCCCTAACCCCCGTTTATATAGTAGCAGTACTATTTTTGGTCCTTTTCAGTTCTGACTCAATGTATTCAAATACACTTATATGAATTCTTCCAACTTAGTAAAATCGATAAAAATAAAATGATTAAAAAAATATATAATGTATCCTAAAAAATCTGGGTCTACAATTGCTATAAGTTTGGGTAAAAGGTTCAGATTAGTTTTGGTCCTAACTAGTAAGATGCCCAATGAGTTTTATAGCTATTAACACTGTAGTTAGTATATTATGTCATATTGTTCAGTTAAATTTATGACTATGTTTTTTAAAATAACTGCAAATGAAAATCCTTCATATAGTAATGGCAAGACTGTACATTAACTCTGATGGCAGCTTTTCATTGCCTCCCATATAAAGTAGGTTACAAAAGGATTCTTGCATATCTCTAAAGGCTTAGAGTCATGCTGATAATATTTGCCATAGCTGCAAATATTTTATTAAGTATACTATTACTGTTTCTTTAAATATACTTTTTTAAACTTTGTAATTAAAATACATGTTTTTAACACTATGCACTCATGCACAGAGTTCTTTGTCATACTCATGTAGCTGCTGGAACGTTGCTTTCTTTAAAAATAAGAGTACACTGAGGATGCTCAGTGGTCAAGCATATGCCAGGCAATTGCAAGGTCTGCGTTTGATTGCCAGCCCTGGACTGTGCAAACCCTTATGCTGAACTGCAGCACAACTGGTAACCACAGATGGCTCAGCAGCAGAGGTTCATGCCTCCCAGGCAGGAGGGCCCTGGTTTTGTTCCCACCCCGCATGGCCCCACATCCACCTGTGTGGAATGAAACCATCTCACAACTAATGATGTGCTACTGTGGAGACTGCTCTGGGCCCACCCCCTTCTCTCTCTCTCTCTCTCTCTCTCTCTCTCTCCCTCTCTCTACCTCTTTCTCACACTTCCTCTCATACAATAAAATAAGTCTTTTTAAAAAAGTACAATGAAAGGTAGAACCTCACTGGTCAGAACCTCACATTGCTTTAAGAAAACTCTTCGCCCACCAAAACCCTTTCTTGTTCCTACAAAGCAAATCTTCTCTTTACTAATGCCAAAATTACAGATATGCTGCATAGGGATCATATTAATTTTTGCTTCACATTTGCCTGCAGCACTGGAACCAAACAAGGCACAATTTTAGACATCACTGTCTTTTTAAGCTGGTATTTGAAAATGTGAGCACTAGTATGACTCAGGGCACGATATCCTCTGAGTGCCCCCAGTTCTCACATTCAACTTTAAGACATAACTGAAAGTTGGGCAAATGTCTCATATTTGTGACTTAACAATACTTAATACTTATTTATAAAACATAACGAGTTTCTCATATGGTATGCTGTGTCTCTAAACTGCCATTAAGCTTCACAATTGCAAGTCACCTTATTATCCTGTTCGGACTGTTCACCATCACCCTTTTGGCACCTTTATAAAGCAAAATCCCAAGTTACTCTTTGCAGAAACTTCTCAAAGCCACTACCCATCCAGTCTCCAGGGTCTAATTTGCTGATATTAAGACACCCTAATGAGATGGCATCTATAATAATAACCCACTGGCTGAAGGATACCTGGTACTGTTCTAATTATGTTTTAATGATTTTTATGTAACCATACAGGGTTTGAGTTTATTAAAAGTACAGCAGGGGTAAAATATAGTACATGGGGTGAAATATAGTTTTCCTACGAGCAAAGAATTACTTATCTCAAACAAAAGTGAATGACCAGTTGGAAGCATCTGGTATTTTTATGAAAATTTGTAAACTGAACAGTTTGTACATTGTTACAAATAATTATTCCAAGGAGTAATAGAAGTTTACGGGCTACCAGTTTACACTAAGATTTGACTTGCAATAATAAATCAATAATGCCTTTTCATTATATAAAGATATTCACTTATAATTATTTCACACTGCTTTCACTTAGAAGGCTTACCAAATACTATTTTAAGAACATTCACAGTATACCACAGGCTATAACGGCTCCCTTAAGACTGTTAAGTCACTGCCCTTCAAGAACTTTCAATTAGTCATGGAGTGTCAGGCTGAGAAAATTTCTCATATAATGCAGTGCCTTCAATTATGAGTCTTTGACATTAGGTAGAAATTTAAATGTGAATGAATGAATGAAAGAATGTAAAGAGGTCAGAAAGAAATAAAATGACTTCAGTTTCGGATGCGTTGGATTTGAAACATCCTGATAGAGGGATCCAGCAGATTATAAAAAATATGAAAATAGTAAAGAGTGGATTCTGTAAACATGGATGAGCTGCCAAAGGGACAGAGTAAGAGACGGAGATAGACATAGACAGAGAGAGAGAGAGAGAGAGAAGAGGTGAGACCCAATGTTATAGAATGTCTATGCTCAGAGCTAAAGAGGAAACACCAAGAACAAAACAAATAGACAAGATATAATCAAGCAATACAAGAGATTCCTTTATAAGGTACCCTAAATCCCTCTCAGAGGAAATACCCTCTCACTAGAGACTTTCTGTTTTTTATTTAGTCACTTGTTTGCATCCGCTACTACAGTGGAAAGGCAAAAAATCAGGGAACACTTAGAGAACAAATGATCATTCTTTCTATAAGTTGCTATTTTCTTTAGAGGAAGTTAAAAAAAAATCTTTCCTCTTCTATACCACAATTAAGGTCCCTTCTCCCAGGCATTCCCAACACATGCCCATGGGCATGCACACAGCCACACTCCACGTACCTGTATCCCAATCAGAATGCCTTTCTGGGGTATCTTAAATCCTGTGGAAAGCATTGCCTTTAGGAAAGCTGTATGAATACCTTCACCAAAGCAAGCCACCTGTTTAGAAAAAATAAGTAAAACAAAATAAAATGAAAAGAAGCAAATAATAGTCAACCACTTTACTCATTTGCTAGAGTTTATTGAGTCGCCCATACAAGTGGAACCAAGGGATGAAAAGGCTGGCTGTGGTAGATGTGTCTTATGTTTTTAATTAAGCATAATGAATGAATAAGCAATTCTTTCTCTACCCAACAACACTCCACGGAACAACATAACTGGATTCTACTGTGAGTTATTTGGATACAAATCACAGCTTCTGGTTCATAATGCAGTGTTACCAAATGTTAATATGACATAATGTTTAAATTACAGTGTATATCATGTATGCTATGCAGCAGTGCACAAATTCACAGGTCAGTAGTACAAATGTGTAGTGGCTGATCAATCAATTTAGGAGTCATTTTATATAGCTTATGAGAAAGCCGTCTAAGAAATTCAATAAGTCTATGAAAAGCTCAAAGGAGCTTGTTTTTTTTAATAATATTCATAAAATGAACCAAAATACACTGCTACTAGTCCTGAATACCACAGCCATAAGTGAGAACAATTCCAAATTAATATCTAATGTTAGGATATACAGAAACTTCCTCGAGGGTAATGTGCTACAATATAACTATAAGTCAAATAACCACTGTTACTATAGAACGAGTAGTGAATATGAGCATAATGGCAGTGGATTCTGCCATGAACATCATCATTTGGCACAAATACAGAACCACCATTATAGTAAATAATACTGATGGTTAAATTCATTCTTTAAGCAAATGACTCCCTTGCTATGAAAGGAAGCTTCTCTATGACCTTCAGTCCACCACCAGTATATACTCCACAGTGAACATTTTCTTTGGTCAAGTACTGGCCAACTATCTTAAGTAATGTCAACCTAATTTAAGGGGACCCAAACACTAATTTAGAAATCTAATACTAAGGGCCATCTCATCATAAATGCAGATATGACAATACATAGGGGTTTCAACAGTTTTATACAACAACAAAAAAAAACACATAGAAAGTAGTCAGATATTCAAGTAAAATTTACGCTAACGCTCTCAACTCACCATTGGAAAAATAAAACATCCTTTACCCAGATCAGGAGCTAATGGATCATTCAATCCCACAACAAGCCGTTAGAATGCTAAAAATGTCTTTTTAAAGCATAATTGAGATTCCATTAAACTAAAATTATTATTCTGATTTCAGAATATTCAGTTATAAAATAAACCTTATAACATCACATTTAGTGATACTTGGAAATATGACACTAATAACAGAAGAAGCACTGTCTCTATATTTCTGAAACAGATGCAACAAATGAAGAGGTAGATTTCTAATTCTTTCATATTTTCATATTTTAACAACCCTAAAATGTATGTCTGGAGACAGAATGTACCACTGAAAATAGATTTTCCACAATAGAGCAAATGGCATTAAGGAAAACAGATCTCTCTCTGATCTGAACCTTGTACCAACTGAAAATAGCTTGGTTATTGAGTGACCATGGGCTCAAGATGAATCTGAAGAACGTTTCCTTCAACAGCTGAGAAACATAAGGGAGTTCACTCATTTTAAAATTATCTCATCTATTGAATTCAAAGAAGCAACAAATAGGTAATCATCAGTCCAAATGCAAACAAAGATAGCCATTTACTTCTTACTGCCTGCCTTCATGTCTCAGTTGGTTTCTCATCACAGATCTTGTAACCAGGCACCTACATAAAACATTACGTATTTGTTGAAATTAAACATTTTCCCCTTTCAGACGTTCCATAATGCCAAGAGGAAACAATGATGCCTCACAGTCTGATGTTGACACTCCGATGAGCACTGATGAGCACATATTCGAAGGTTGTATCTAGTAAGTCTGTCAAGGGCTAGGTATTCATAAAATGTCCTTACACTGACATGTAGGAAACTTTCTAGAATCTGACAGCTCTCTACAAGGAACATAGTTCA
>PVKE010020223.1:0-27693 GCA_004027555.1 Craseonycteris thonglongyai
TTGCCTATCAGATGGGCTTCTCTTTATTTTTTCTTTTGGGCTCAGTTGTGGGAGAAGGAGATTTTGGGAGAGGGTTGGGGGAAGCAGACAGCTTCTGTGTCCTGGGGCACTTCAGGTTGCTGTCTTAGCTGTTAGATAGCAGGGTAGTAAAGGTGTGGCCAGGGGTGGGGGCATGTGAGTAGGAGCTAGGGCGGGCCTGTGACACAATGGCAGATTCCTCTTTCAGGAGGGGGGCTGGTGGTTCAGTGTGGACGGGGCACAGGAGCTCTGGTCTTTCTCTCCTCCGCCTGGCTGCACCTCCTTCAATCATATCTGTAAGCCACACCCGAAGGGCCGTACTTGGATGGGCTGAGGCTTGGCAGAGGCCCTGGTCGGCCGCGCAGTCCCTGGGGCCCGCAATGACACTGCGGCGACCCGGTTGGCCTCCCAGTTGCTCGTGCGGGCTGCAATGCCCCAGAGGCCCGGTGGGTGGGATGCCAAAAGCCCAGTTGCACGCTCGTGAGCAGGCAGCAGTGCTGCAGCGGCTCGGTGGGCAGGGCACTGAAAGCCAGTCTTGCGTGCAGGCAGCGGCGCTGTGGTGACCTGGTGAGCAGGGCGCCAAAAGCCCGGTAGCGGGCTGGGGAGCAGGCAGCGGTGCTGCGGCCGCTGGTGGGTGGGGTGCCGAAAGCCGGGGTGCGTGCACGCAGCAATGGTCAGCGGCCCAGTGGGCAGGGCGCCGAAAGCCCAGCTGCGCACTTGCGTACTCGCAGCGGTGCCGCAGCGGCCTGGTGAGCGGGGCACCAAAAGCCCAATTGCGTGCTGGCAAGCAAGCAGCGGTGTCGCGGAGGCCCGGTGGGCAGGGCACCGTAAGCCCAGTTGCGCGCTCACCGT
This sequence comes from Craseonycteris thonglongyai, assembly GCA_004027555.1. Taxonomy (NCBI): domain Eukaryota; kingdom Metazoa; phylum Chordata; class Mammalia; order Chiroptera; family Craseonycteridae; genus Craseonycteris; species Craseonycteris thonglongyai. The sequence continues at coordinate 871 of PVKE010020223.1, forward strand.
AGCTCGGGCGGCAGCCGCTCTATGCTTCCGGCTCTGTTGAGACGGCCGGATTCACTCTAAGCACGTCCAATGCAGCTGTGCCCACTCAAGCCCCAGCCCTCACTCCAAGAGCCCTGTCCTCAGAAGGCGCTCCTTCACAGTCAACTCTTCCGTAAATCAGTGGTGCTGAGCCGGTGTGGGCTGGTGCCCTGCTCTCACCCCGCCCGCCGGGAAGTGCAGCCCCCCTGCTCCACAGTCCCTGTTCCACTTTAGGCTCTGTGATCTGATTAGGGCACTGTATGCTGTCCCTTGAGTTCGAATGTTAAATTGTCCACTGTCTTGTGGGGATTCCACGCTCCCTAGGTCTCGGCTTCCAGCCCGCCCTTGATCCAGCTCCACTTTGACCATAGTCCCTTAATCCACCTTTGTTTTTGCCAGCCCTGGGCCTCGCTCCGAGTCTCTGTCCCCGAACCGCTGCTTCCCTTTCCCTCTCCCGCTCTCCCCTTTTTTCTCTAACCTTTGTGTGTTGTTCCGCGTTGTGTGGTTCTCTTAGTTGAGGTTGCTTCTCAGGGTTTCCCCTGTGGATTTCCCTCTGTTCACAAAGCCCTTCCCAGGCAGTTATCGGCGTTCTCCTCTCATGCCGCCATCTTTCATCTCCGCCTCCTTACTTTCTGACACTACAAGATGCTCCTGGCTTATTTGGTATATTTCCTGTCTTAGATCTCTTGGACTATGTATCATGGAGATAACTCTGATCGTAAGACATTCCTCCAGGACTCTTAAGAGAACATATTTAAAAATGTTCAATAGAAATACATTGAATCGTATGGCTTTTAAGGGATATATGACCCAGAAAGGGATGAGAGTTTCTGGAAAATGAAACTCTGATGGCTCAAATATGATGAAACTTCATGAGGAAGATTAGGAGACAGCATCAAAGGGAACCAATGTGGCTTCAGAGGACCCTTTGTGATTAATTTAGATTTCATAAAGCCTTTCACAGAAGATGTGATTGAACTGAGTTTCTATTCTAAAAATAACATCAAAAGTTACTCAGCTGCTGATTTGTTAAAGCATTTTGTGACTACACTAAATGAAATTATATGGTTTACCTTTAAACGAGCTATTGTAAAATGAATCATCAAAATATGACACACACTACACTACACTCTTACACATATACACATGCACCCTCATACCAAAAAGATTCAACATAGTCAGTAAAGAAATTAATTGAAGAAGGTATCATTTTTAGCAAACCACGGAAACACTCTGATAAAAAGCAATGTTGATGGTAAGGTAGTAGGGAAATGGACATACTCATATATGTACTTACTGATAATGTAACGCTGTATTTGGAGAGCAAATGCATAAGATGTTCATGCCTCTTGTTCCAGCAACCCTATACCTGGATAGTTAGTACTTCAGGCAGAGGGAACAGTGAATGCAAAAATTATGAAGAAGCCTGTTTGGAAAGGTATAGCAAGTTAACCAGTGAGGCTGGAGTAGAGTCAACAAGATAGATGGTAGTAAGCGGGAAGGCCAGGGAGAGGAGGTGAGTGAGGGCACACCTGCCAGACAGAGGTGTATTGTAGACGTATGGGGGTGCCAGTCACATGAAGTATGTGTGAGTGGCTTTCCCAGAGCCGTGCCCTGCTACTATGGACCAGGGCTTTTAGGTTTTCTCTGTACCTGGGCTTTTTCTTTGAGGTGACAGGAGCCATTGGAGAGTTTTGAGAGGAAGAGTTAAGTAATCTGATTTCATATATTAATCTTCTGTTGCTATACAGTTCTCAGATTTATAAATTTTAATGGCTACAGAATAGTTTACAGTATTAGTTACCTATTACCAATGTAAAATATGACCTCAATTTAGTGTCTTAAAAGGACATGAAGTTATCATACAGTTCTGGAGATCAGAATTCCTTAAATTGAAGCGTTGGCAGGACTGTGTTCTTCTAGAGGCTCTAGGGAGAATCTGTTTCCTTGCTTTTTCCAGCTTCTAGAGGCACCCATGTGCCTTGACTTGGGCCCCCCTTCCTCTATTTATAACTAGTAGCATAGCACCTCTAAATCTCTCTTCTCCTCTCCCCACCATTCAATCTCTCTGTCTTTCACCTTTGCTGCGTTATCGTATTTTCTTCTCTGACTGACCCTCTTCCTCCAACCCGTATGAACCCTTGTAATTACAGTGGACCCAAAGGTATAATCCAGGATAATCTCCCCATCTCAAAATTCTTAATTTCATTACATCTAGAAGTTTCTTTTACTGTATAAAGTAGCATAATCACAGGTACTGTGGATTAAGGTGTGCCCATATTTTTTGGGGGGTGGTGTTGTAGTGCATTATTTAGCTACCACAGTTGGTATTTTGTGGTTCACTGAACCATTCCCGTTTTTGGCTATTTGGACTATGTCCAGTTTGAGGCTGTTATACGATTCCTGAAGATATATGTGTATACTTGGACCTTCTTTTCTTTCTTAATGTGTTTCTTAAGAAAAAAGAAAAATGTTCAGCTACAGGGTTCCTGGAACAAAGGGCATGCACATCTTAAGTATTTGGACTCTGAAGACATACATTATCAGTGAATATATGTGTATATCCATTTCCCTACAACCTCATCAACACTGCTTTTTATGACTTAAAGGTGTATTTCCATGGTTTGTTATAAAATTACATTTCATTGTTAGGTTAATTAAAATGTTGAATTTTGGGGGGTTATCTAAGTGTGTAGTATGTGTGGTAAGTAATTGTATTTCAAGAATAGTGTTTTAGTTTGCTTTGCTTTTTAGTTATATATGAAGCTAGAAAAATAGCGACAGGTATACTATTGTCAAAGTAAGGTGGTAAGGCTTGCATTAATAGATGACATATACAGAACTATTTTGCTTTTACTTCTCTGTTGTAGAGCATGATCTTCAAAATGAGAAGGGATTGATTAGGAGGGATTTAGAAGACAGTGAAAGAGCTTCTAGGTAATTTGAATGCATTCATGTCTCTTGGGCACACTAGTTAGCGTTCATGGTGTTGAAAGAGCAGATATCATCTCTGAGCCACTGGCAGTGTTTGCTAACTAATCTTAGAGAGTGGCAGCTGTTCCAGAAGACCAGAGACATGCAGATGTTCTAGATAGTTTTAAAGAAGTTGAATTCCTAAAACTACTAGTGTGGAAAAGCTCTCTTGCAGAAATTCTGAATTATCTTATAAATGATTTATGAATTTACAGCAGAGATTGAGTTGATCCCTAGGAACCAGCATAATTTAATGAATGTGACAGATTCACCACACTTTTTTTTTTTTTTGAGATAAGGGTTTTAGATGGGTACAAGAAGAGAAATCCATAGACATAGAAGCATTTGACAAAAATCTCTCATAAGTCTCCTTATGCACCTAATAGAGAAAAGTTGGATGATGACAGAATAATTAAATAAATTCACAGCTGATTTTATTCATATGCTGTAGCACACTTACTGAGTGTTAATCTCAAAGGAAGATTACAGGAGCAGGCCTTCAGGTTTTTCTTCGGCATCAATTTAAGAAAGATCCATAGGACTTGGGCAGAAATTTAAAATAGCCGTGTATTTTATGTGGCTGATAACATAAAGTTAAATGGAGTAGCTAAACCTACAGAATAAATATTCACACTATGAAATAAATACCCATCAACTATGAAAATGGTCTAAAACCAACAACAAAATACTAGATAAATTTAACGCAATGAGAATTTTTTAAAACTGAGGCTTTTAGAATTGAAGTTGCAACTACTTTTCTTTCTCTTTTTGCTTTCCTGAATTTCTCCTAATTGAAAATAAAGCACTAGTGCTTGTATAGTGAAAATGACTATCTCAAGTTTAGTTCCTATGTTGTAGGAGAACATTGGGTTCACCCCTATATGGTTGGTATGAGAGCTTGGTATGATGTAAAAAATGTTGGAATGAGAGGGGAAGATCTGAGTGCTAATCCTGGCACTGCCATGTGCTACCGTATTTCCCCGAAAATAAGACATTCCCTGAAAATAAGACCTACTTACAGTTTTGCCTCTTGCTAAAATATAAGGCATCCCCCCAAAAATAAGACCTCCCCGATAATAAGGCCCCCACTGATTCTGAAAAAAATGGAGTCACAAGAAATTCACCAGGAAATTCAGGGTTTGGATTGTTATGATGATGTTCCAGAAGATGATGACATGACTGTCATTGAATAAATGAGTAAATGTACCATAGATTGTTGTACATGGAAATAATGGTAGTAACAAGAAATTCTTGATACTGTAGGAGTCACAGTTTGTCTGGTTATGCTGGTTTGTGATGACAACTACTACCGTACTGTATACTGGTAATAAATTGCCATTTTTTGTTGTTGTTCAACAATAAATGTGTACCGTAGTCTTCTTCATGGAAAAATAAGACCCCCCCTGAAAATAAGACCTAGCGCATCTTTGGGAACAAAAATTAATATAAGACACTGTCTTATTTTTGGGGAAACAGGGTAGTTGTTATCTTGGGTAAGCAGTTGGTATGAGTTTTCTTATCTCACAGTTGGAGACAGCAAGGGGTGGGGTGAAACTCATCACTTTACCCCATTCCTGCTCTCATATTTTATCAGGCAGTTACAAGTTCATCCTCATGCTCTTCAGCGAGTTTGGCCAAACTTCTGAGTGGGAACGTCCACATTTTTCTGGATTAAATAGACCTTTTCAGGCTCTCACTGAAAAGGACTCCATTTTTTTTTTTTTTTTTTTTTTTTAATCTGCAAGTTCCTTTAAATCTCCCTTCTTCAGGATCCCAATAGACCATCCTTATTCTCAGCCTCTGGTGTGAAGTTAATTAAGCACTGTGTAAGCCCTGTTTGAGCTTAGAGAGACTAATCTTTTCTTGTTTAGAGCTTAGGCTGACTCCTTGTGATTTCTGGATTTTTCTTTCACTGACCTAAAAACTTCTCCATGGCTTAACCCAAGAGGCACTTGGGTAAAAGTATGACCATTCTGGTGACCATCAGCTCCTGATCCCTGACACTTCCACTAGCTGTTCCCCTAGCACCACTACTTTGGTTTAGTTTATAACCATAGTAAATATTTAATTTTGAATTTTTAAATTTTATATTTTTCTCAATTTGTCTCTTCATGTTGTCATTTTTAAAGGGATTGAAATGGGGATGCCAGGATGGCTCAACGGGTTGAGTGCTCTCCTTGCAGCTCTGGGGTTCGAGGATTGAATCTCAGCCCCAGCCATGCAAACCCATATGCTGAACTAGAGTAAGCTTCCCAAGCAGGAGGCCCCCAGCCCGGTTCCCGCCCTGCGCAGCCCCATGTCCACCTGTGTAGAATGAAACTATTGAAAATTAATGATGCGCAACTATGGAGACTGCTCTGGGCCCTCTCCCTTCTCTCTCTGTCTCTGTCTCTCTCTTTCCTTCTCTCTGTCAAAAACAATAAAATAAATCTTAAAAATATATAATCTAGTGTTTTATATTTGTTCTTATAGAACACAATGTATTATTCATTTTCATACAGTCTAGCCTTTTCCTTCTTTTGTCTTGTTTATACTGAATTCTCAGAGTTGAGAGTCTTTGAGGGAGTACACTGGTATGGACCTTGTTTCATTTTGAGTGTTTTTATTTTGACTGATAGAGTAAAGAAGAGAGATCACTTGAACACATTACATTATTTTTCTTAAAATTTTAACGTATTTAAGAATTTAGCATTTAAGTTGAACATATACATTTCAGTCTCATTCTAGTACTTCTCTCAATACCCTCTTCCCACTTGGTGGAAGGAGTGTTGGGAACCTGGGATACCTCAGGATTTAGCACCTTTCAGCCTGTTTTTACCTAATTTTTTTCTTGGGCTGCTGCTTCCCTGTGTCAACATTCCTGCAGCTTATTTCAGGGACTGCCTGCTCTGTTCTACTTATGAATGCTCTAGGCTTTGCCTTATGTGCATGTGACACATACAGCTAACTTCTAAGTTAATTACTGTTAACTCAGGTGACAAGCATATTGTTTAGAGTTCATGCTCATTGTTTGCATGCTCTCTGCCTGTCATAGGTATATCTTGGGTTCATGTGTTTTGTTTCTGATTAGCACACTGGGAGGGAAAACAAGCTACTTGCTGTGGCTGTGGCCAGGGGCTAAAGTCTTTTTGCTTATCTGAAAAATAGTTCTTAGACTTGCCACCCATGGCCAGTCTTCTTCTGTGTCATTGCAGGCCACCTCCCCACCCCTTGCCTAGAAGACTTTCCTAGCTCTGTCAGCTCAAGATAAGTGAAGCAAAATAGGAGGTCACTTCCAAGGCTTCTCTCTCTGTACATGTGTTTGCACTGAATATCTGAATGTTATTCCTTGAGAAAAGAAAGATCTTAGAATGGTTTTTTTTTGTTTTTTTTTTGAGGGGGGGGGTCAGATTTAGATGGTGCTTTGTTGCTAATAAGTCTTTATTTATTTATTATTGTTAAATTTATAAGGGTGACATTGGTTAATAAAAATTATAGGTTTCAGGTGTACAATTCTATAGTACTTCGTCTCTGTGTTACAATACGTGTATTTATAAGTAGAGTGCTTAAAGCCTTTAGGATATGAGTGCTTTTAAGGAAGATTTTCAGTCTTTCTGCTATCTGTACTTGTTTTGGGGCTTGATAAATGTTCAGTAGTTTTCATACAGCATGATTTGATGGAATGGAAGTTAAGTGGCTGTTATGTGTGTAGTTAGCAATAGCAGAGGACAGAAATAACCCATGACTTCTCTGGAGTCACAGAGATGCCTAGTGTAAGAACAGAGGTGCCTTCACAAGCTCTCCAAAGGTGGACTTCTGTGCCATGCAGGAGTGAAAACTTTGTAACCAGGATTCGGGTTCTGTAGCTCTAATGAAATCACCGGAGCTCCTTTAGCAACCAAGTTGCGTGCATATCATAAAACTATGGCATGACTTTAGGCAAATATTTATTTAGTGAGAAGTATAGGTGTACCCAATAAGACTTACTCCTTTCTCTTGAAGTATTTCCTTGTGCAGTTTGTTAGTCTCTGACTCTAGAACACTGTAATATCATGAAAGTGGCACAGACTGTAAATGTCACAAGATCAGAGTTCAAGCAGCTGTTTGGTGACTTGTCCATTAGTTGTAAGACTTCAGGCTCATAAGTCACCTGAGGGGCCAGAGGTGTTTTCCCTACGAAATTAAGAGGGGCTGGAAGGAAAGTTTAATTAATTTATTTGTAAGGATTCTTTTAGCTTTAAAGTATCTAATTAGTGTTTCTAAATGCCAATTTATCTTTTTTTATATAATTTCTTATGTAACCAAACTTAGGAAATGCAGAAATTATAAAGATGAATATAATATATATAGCCTCTATTTCCACAATATAATAAAAATAATTGTTCATATTTTGGAGTATTTTCTTCTGGTATTTTTTCCTAAACAGATATATAAGTATGTGTAAAACAGTGTGTACATCTTCTTCAAAATTAGAATCATACTGTATATATATTTTCATAAAATGATTTTTGTTTCATTTAACATTGTCATGAGTATTAGCCTATGTCATCTGAATAGTACTTAGATCTTTTATGTAAGACCAGTTCTACACTTTGTTTAGAATTTCTGTGTTGAAGACAACATTATAGACACTCTCCAAGCTAAACACACTGATTAGTGGACGTCCGTTAAGTCCAAATAGCCAGCTTAGGCCATTCCAAAGAATAAGCTGGAAGGAATATTTCAGAGGCTGCCACAGCCAGGGGTCAGAGTGAGGGTGACAGATGAATCCTAAAATCTTGTATATGCATGTAACCCATCAGTGTCTCAAACGACCTCCACAGTCTTTTTTTTTTTTTTTTAAGATTTGCTTTTATTGTTTTTGAGAGCGAGAGAGACAGAGACAGAGACAGAGAGAAAGGGGGAGGGCCCAGAGCAATCTCCGTAGTAGTACATCATCAGTTTTTGATATAGTTCACTACGCAGGAAGGGTGTGGGGCTGCACAGGGCAGGAACAGGGCCAGGGGCCTCCCATGTGGGAGGCAGGCCCCAGTCAGCTGGGGACCTCCTACATGGTAGGCACTCCAGGGGCGGGAGCTGAACTGGGGACCTCCCACATGGGAAACTTGTCTCAGTGAGAACTGAACTGGGGGCACACCCTAGTTCAGCATATGTGTCACATGGGCCAGGGCCAGAATTGGATCCTTGGACTCCGGGGATGCAAGGTGAGCACTCAGCCACTGAGCCATCCTGGCTTCCCCACAAATAGCCTTGTTTATGCACAACCAGGGGAAACAGGACCAGTGCTGGGCAGAGTGATAAAGGAGGGAAACTTGACTTTCCTTTCTGTGCCCTGCTCCCCTCCATTCTTTCCTCCTTGGGCCCCCCACCCTTTCCCCACTTATCGCTTTCTCCTCCACTGGCCTGCTGCATTTTGTTTACATTGCAGATAAAGTTCTTACCACATTTGAACTGGAAGTTTTTTTTGTTGCAGTTATTAGGTGTGGGGAGGGTTAGAGTAGGTTATAAAAAATAAGAAATTTATATGCCCCCACTTTCTACATCAGTGAATTTCAGAGGTGGAAGATAACCTTAGCTAAGGTTAGAAGAACATATGAAAATGAACTATTACTGAATAGTTAAAAATTATTCTGTTTTTTCTTTACTTGAGTGTAGTGGTTCAACCATCCATATTATATAATAGGTTACACTGGTAGGCTTGCTGGAACTTCAACACCACAGAGCCTGTGTAAGGAAATACTATATTTATTGGGAAGTCTTACTGCATTACTAGATATGCGTTGAAGCCCCTTCTCATTGCAGAATTCTATGATTTATAGCACTGTTCCAGTGGGAAAATGCATTCTGAATTCCAAATAGCTCCTTTAGAGTTGCAGACCAACTGTATATAAAATCATCTTTATGCAGGTAGATGTATGTATAGATAGATAACAGTAATAAAACTACTGTTTGAGCCTTAATTATATGTCAGACACTGTAATCAGAGCCTCCATACAGTCCCTTGTCCTCCTCACAATGATTCTCTGAAGTAGGTGTTCATGTCTCCATTAGACAGACCAGGAAGCTGAGGCCCAGCGGGGCCAAGACATGACTGCAGACCTGTCCACGTCCAAGTCTTGTGACCTTCTGTTGTGCCTGATGCCTCCCAGCACTGTGCTAGTGAGCCTTCCCCTTTTCTGCTTTGCCCCTAAAGGTCCTTCCATAAGAAAGGTGGAAGTTATTTAAAAAACAAAACAAAATACAAAGAACATGTGTTTTAAAGCAATATTGTTCCCTTGGAGAAACCTGACCCATCAATTCCCTTAGATCAGTGGTCCCCAACGTTTTTGGCACCAGGAACCAATATTGTGGAAGACGATTTTTCCATGGGCAGTGTTGGGGAGGAATGGTTTTGGGATGGTTCAAGCACATTACATTTGTTGTGCACTTTATTTCTATTATTACATTGTAATGTATAATAAAATAATTATTCAACTAATCTAATTCAGCCACTGATCTGACAGGAGGCGGAGCTCAGGCGGTAATGAGAGCAATGGGGAGTGGCTGTAAATGCAGATGAAGCTTTGCCTGCTCGCACACTGCTCACCTTCTGTTGTGTGGCTCAGTTCCGAACAGGCCAGGACCAGTACCAATCCGGGGCCTGGGGGTTGGGAACCCCTGCCTTACATGGAGTTACAACCACTTTACTGTTCCTCAGTGGGAGTGAAACGGCTGTTGATATGGTGTTGGGGCGGGTAGAAAGAGTAACCTTAGGGAAATGTTTTATGTAAAATGACACTAAAGTATCCAATTATGTGCGAGATTCACATAAACATACAAAAAATTCCTCTGCGGAGAGTAGAATGGAGTAGTCAACAATGATGGATAAGAGGTCTCTCTATTTAAGAGCTATTTATAATACTTATGTAAATCTAACTTAGATGTAAGTCAGGTTATTCATTTGTCTGTCTATTCATTTGTTACCCATAGGACTTTTATTGAACCCTCTTATGTACCATGTTCCGTGTCAGGCTCCAGGGGACACAAAGTGGATGAGACACAGTCTCTTCGTTTAATGAACTCAAAACCTAGTGGACAGCAGGCCCAGAAACATCTTTTAAAATTATCTCAATTTTAAATTAACTCTGGTAAGAGTAGGGCATATGTGTGAGGAGAAATTCATTTTATACATTATTAATTTGGTAAGCAATATTTTCAATAACATAAAGAATTGGCCAGTGTGTATGATTTGATAAAACCTGCTGATGTATAATGATGCTAAAATGGTTGACTTTTATGCATTTGTTAGACTGAAGTGCCAGTTTATTGAAGATATGTTTTATGTTTTACTGTTCTAAGCTCTAAGATGTGCCTCTTATGACACATAAGATGAGGGAGAATTAATAGAGGGAGTTAGGCTTTCATCTTGATATCCTTGGGCTACTTCTGGTTATGAGTTGAGGCTCTGGACTTCTCACCTGGATCCTAGTGGAAGGAATCCTATTAGGGTGACATTTAAGGGGAAGAATCTGAGGCTCAGAGTTGAGAACTTAGAGCCTGTTTTGTGCAGAGTAGAGGGAAGCATGGTGGTGGGGGTGGTTCCTTGTGTCAGGGATCCCTTCCTGAACCATGTCTGTATTTCTGGAAGAGGAGGAAAGTGTAGAAATGAGAAGCTCTGCTGTGAGCAGGTCAGTAACCTCAGTTGCTACAACTGCTGAAGCATCTGTATGGTCCCTCAAAGATTGGAGGTGTTAAAAGGTGAACCCAGAAACCTCAGTGATCTTAGTGTTCAAGCAGGGGCGTTTTTGGAAAGTGCATTGTCCATGAGATGTTCTGCCACAAAGAGGTTCCATGTGTAATTTGCCTCAAATAAAAAGATTTCATGGGATGCCATAAAACAACAACAATAAAGAAACCACAACAACAAAAACTGTATTGAGTGTCCCATTCTTCCATTAAAATTTATTCAGTGGAAAACATTTCCCCTGTTTCTGGTTGGAGATATTTTACATGAGTCTTCTAATTCTTCTTACATAATAAAAAGTCCGACTTTAACCTGCCAAATCCTTAAAATGTCTAGATCATGTAATAGTCAACGCTTCCAACTTCATTCCTATGTACAACTGTTCCCCTTCCTCCAGCTATGGCCTGCTGCACAGAGAAAGGGCTGTGGTTGGGTGTTTTCTCTCTTGCTTATTCAGTAGCTGTTACTTCTGGCTTAGGGTTGGGTGGGGAGGACAGGAACAAACATAGAAAAATTTGTATTAGAAGGTGGTTATTACAGGAGAGCTGTGTTTGTGTTGTAGGTGTTTAGCATTGATTCTTTCTCTGATGGAACTTTTCTGTGAGTTCTTCAGAGATATTTCCTCACCTGTCTCTGTGGACCTCATGCCTCCAGTTCCACTTCTCAGTCTTTCCTTAGAAAGCCCATTGGCGTATTTGTATTCCTGTCTGCTGGGTTCCACTGTGTGCAAGAGGTAGCTCTTTTTGAGCAGAGCATGATACGGCCCCATACATGTGCTCATGGTGTGGTTCATGTCTGGACTATGGGAAATACATTTCCCTTGCTTCCACAAATTTGGGGAGGGCAGGCTGATCCCAATGCAGGTGTTAGTTCCTTAGTCTTAACCATCAGCATCCTGCCAGCCTATGGGATGTCCCATGTTACGGAAGTCTCATGCTCTCCAGCTAGTCCTGTTGAGGCCCTTCACTAGGCTAGAAGACAAAGGGCAGGTACTCCCACCTCTTCCCCCAGCCAGAACTGCAGACTATTGGCTTCAATCATTTCTTCCTTTCAGCCACAAAGAGCCTGACCTGTTTGTATCCTCACTGTGCTTGAGGAGTTGAAGGTCAGTGGAAATTATTTTGGGCTGTCGTTTGAAGAAGTGCAGGTAGGCCGGGCACTTCACTTTGGAATGTGATATCTAGTCTATTTTAGTGGCTTGGTTGACATGTTCATTTTAATCTCCCGTGATACTCTTTGGGAGAAGCAATGCTTATCATATTCCTCATTCTTGGGGATTCATAAGACACATTGCATAGAAAAGGGTCCAGACCTCCTGCCCACTTTGCCCTAACCTCTTTTTCTCTGACCCTTCCTGTTCCAGTGCCTGTGTTCATGCTGTATGTCCCTTCTTAATGCTTCCTGCCCTGCTCCTTCTCTGTATTGCTGACTCCTTTGAGCCTTTGGGATTTTCAAGTGTTGCTGCCCCAGAAAAGGCATCCTTGTGCCCCTCCCCCAGTTGATCTACTCCTAATTTTCTGCTGCTGTATTCCTCTTATTTCCTTCACAGCACATGTTACAGGTGATTATTTTTTAAATTAATCATATAAATTATTTAGTTTCTTTCATCAGATTGTAAGCCCCGTGAAGGAAAAGTCCATCTGTTTTATTCAGTAATATATACCGATTGGTGATCACTAAATATTTGTTGAATGAATGAATGAAGGCATGAATTAAAAGACCAACTTTGTTTAAACCATGACTTCCGAAATCTGTTTCTTCTTTGAGGTTAACGCTTGATATCTGAGGTCTCGGTTACATGGGATTCTTGGGCTGAGTTCAGGAAGTGCTTATAGAAGGCTTAACTTTTGGTGTACTTTACAGCTCACTGTGTGCTCCAGCAAAGAGCTTTGACTCTCGCTTTCACTCACTCCCTTCTAACAAGAACTCAGAGGCAAGCAGGGCAGGGCTGTTGCCCCATCTTATAGATAAAAACACCAAAGGCGAAGTTAAGTGTGAGAACACTGAAGGGGTTCATGGCAAGCCTGGCCCAGAACTCAGCACCCCTAGCTTGCTCCTGGGCTTGTCCTCTTCATCCTCCCCTGCGGTCACTCTTTTCCCAGATGTCTTGTGGGTTTGCAACAGAACTGTGACCTAGCTTTCCACTTCTGAATTGCACAGAGGCAACGTAGCCCAGCCTTGGTTTGGAATAGAGACTAGTTTCTGGACCAGAATTCATCTTGCTTGGTGCAGAACAAGAGAACTTCTCTCGAAGATTCAGCCCTATGAAAGCAATGCATTTACAGGTGCTACATCCCTTCCTGTCCTCAGCCCACACAATTGGAGGTTTCTAGGCAGTGGGAAGACTTTCCTCTTCAGGGAAAAGAAGGTGGATTCTGAAGGACAGTATTGGACTTGGCTTGGTGATTGCCTTGATTTTCATTCTTTCCTTGGCTGCCCAACAAACTGTCTTAACCCTGGGCACAAGTCAGAGAACATCATGTTTTATTTAACTTTGACAAGTTTTATCCCATATAGGGCCCCTCTGGCCATTCTCACTCCCTTGGGCAACAACTTTCAGTTCAGGAGAGGGAGACTTATCTCATACTGCACATTCTTGTGGTCCGTCATATCTGGTTATTATCACCTCAAAACGGTAGCTGGTGACATCTGTTACTTAATTTTTGTCTGTTGATTATTCAATGACACACCACCAATTTGGTGGGTTAGTTATTACTACCATGTCGTTTAGAAGTGCACACTGCAACATGGCAATGTTGTACTTTATGCTGTCTGTTTGATGATGATCATTATTTACACTAATAATAAAGCCTTATATGTGAAATATGCTTCAGTATTCACAGAGCACAGTCGTTTTAGTATTTCTTGTAGTTCTTTTATAGGAAAATCCAGGTAGGCAACTACTCTCCAAGTAGGAGAGTGGGAGGTATGTTTTTATCCTAGATTTTACTTTACAATAAATTTTGACATAATATAACTATTTTTTACAGCAAGTATTTCTTCCTTTAGTAGCAAAAATTAAAAAGTGAAGTAATAATTGTTATGACTTCTAGTTCTTTTAAGCCTTCTTGCTAAAGTCCAACAAGTAGAGTACTTAGAAGACGGATTTTGCCCAACGTCATGTAAAATAAATCATAACTTCTTGGCTGAGTGCCATTTTTCTAGGATTCGACCCAGAACGTAATTTAACACTTTGTACAGAAATGGGTTGTCTACTCCAGAGTTTGCTTAGAATAGAGGCCTCCATTTATTTATTGCTATTTATACTGAGGTGAAATTCACATGACATAAAATTGGCAATTTTAAAGTGAAAAACAGAAACAACCACCACCTCTATCTAATTTTAAAATATTTGTATTACTCTAAATTAAAACCTCATACCAGTAAGCAGTCACTCCCTATTATCCCCTCTCAGTAGCCCTAGGCAACTATTAATCTGCTTTCTGTTTCTGTGGATTTAACTGGATATTTCATATAAATGAAAACATTCAGTATGTGTCCTTGTTTGTGTCTTGCTTCTTTCACTTAGCGTAGTTCATGTACATTGTAGCATGTATCGGTACTTCATTTCTTTTTGTGACTACATATTACAATATCTTTAATATCAAAAAAATTCTGGGGTTAAGGAAACTCCAGCAACCATTCACACATAGACCCACTGTGTCCTTCCCTTCATTGGCAATAACTTCCTCTCACAGTAAGCTTAGGATTTTAGTCCATAGTAACATATAAACCTAAAGGTGTATGTACAGTGAAAGCTGCAGTTTGTTAAATATTACTTAAGACTTAGAAGGAATGTTATAGGCTGTTCAATGTATGGATTGCAAGTAATCTTTGTATAAAAAGACACCTCCTAGGGACAAGAAATGTTCACTAAATTATGTAAAAAAAAATGTATTAATGCAAATATTCTCAAGATCCTCAAATCACGGAGATTTGTGCTTTCATGATTTTTACTGGCAGTGCTTGTAAAACATGTGAATGTTTTAGTTTTTTTTGCATTAGTTCCACTCAGAGATTGGGACCTGCTGGTGTAAGATCTTTTTTCTTCAGCCTTAATAGGCCGCATGATAAAAAGAAAAGAGAGTGAGGCTCTGCTGTGAGGCAGTGCCAAGAGCCCTGGACTCAGACTCGGAAGAAAAGAGAGTGAGCTTCAGATGTAGACAGAGCTGGAGTCACCTCCCTCTTCACCACTTGTTAGCCATTTGTCTGTGGACAATGTCTTTAAGTTCCCTCATGGGTAAAGTAGGAGTAGATATTAACCTACGTGTGGTAGGCCTCCAAATACATCTATGTCCTAATCCCTGGAATGTGTAAATGTTTCTTTATTGAAAAGAAAAGTCTTTGAAGATGTGATCAAGGATCTTGAGATGAATGTATATTATTCTAGATTAACCAGGTGGGCTCTATATGTCATCACAAGTGTCCTAATAGAGGGAGGCAGAGGAATTAACAGATAGAGACATAGGAGAAGGAGGTTGAAGTGGAGACAGAGATTGGCATGAGTGCCAAAGAGTGCCAATGCTGGCAGCAACCAGAAGCCGGAAGAAACAAGGTACACATTCTCCCCTAGAGCCAACACCTTAGTTTCAACCCAGTAATACTGGTTTTGGACTTTTGGGCTCCAGAACTGTGAAGGAATAAATTTCTGTACTTTTAAGTCACCGTTGTAATTTGTTACAACAGGGAACAAATACACTTCCTGTACAAGGCAACTTTTTAATTGCCTGTAACTGGCATGTTATACTAATTTTTTCCCCTTTCTGTCCTTATATCAAAGGTGGTCTTTCTCAAACTTTGAGTACAGTGGTTAAGAGTGTTAGCTATAGAGAAAGTTGTCTCAACCTTGTCACTGTCGACATTTTGGGCCAGATAATTCTTTGTGGTGGGCTTGTCCTCTGCATTGTAGGATGTTTTATAGTATTCTTATCCACTAGATGCCAGTAGCAGTTTCCCTCTAGTTGTGACAACAACAAGAGAATCTCCAGACATTGCCAAATATTACCTGTGGAAGAAAAATCACTCCCTGTTGAGAACCTCTAACCTAAGTTTCATCCCAGTTCCATCACTAAGTAGCTGTGTGGTCCTGAGCAGGTTAGACAACCTCTCTGAGCCTGTTTCATTATCTATAAATAGTAATAGTACCTACATCACACAGTGGTTGTGAGGATAATTAAGTGATGTAATATACATAAAGTTCTCAGAATAGTGCCTGGTACTTAGTAAAGTGTTTAATAAATGAAAACTATTATTTACCCATGCTCTGCCACACTAGTTTACCACACTGTTTTTTGTAATTTCCTTTATAGAAATAATGGGCATTTAAAACCTTTTCCAAATAGTAACTTCTGTTATAAAGATCAGCGTTTGAAATGAAACATCTTTCTTTCATTGCCCTTCTGCTCCCACCCATTGCTCCCCAACACCACACCTGAGAGTTGAGGAATTATGGCTCGTTGAGGAATTATGGCTCAGTTTGCATGCTTGAATCACCTGTTAATCATGCTGACTGACTGAACTCTTCATATAATTCCCTGAATAAGATGTAACAGCCAGAAAACCCCCTTTCATCTGTCAGTGATATTTCTGTTATTCCATAATTACAGCTTTCTCTTAGATGTGTCAGTGTCTCTATTCAAATGTGTGCAATATTTAGCTGCATTTAGCAGTTTTGATAAAATGTTAGGAAGTGTTTGGAATAAATACCATCATTTACTTTTGTGAGGAGGAGGAATGTGCTCCAGCTCTTCTTTAGGCCATTGCATCTTAAAGCACTGGGAACACAGTAGTGGAAAAAAGATTCCCTCTTCTCAACAAGCCTGCATTCTAGCAAAGAATAATGTTAATATGCAAAAATGAATAAGTAAGTGGTACCATGGATTAGAGGGTGATATGAACTACAGGAAAGAAAGGAGTCTAGGTTAAGAGAGGATTGGAAGGGGAAGCCGGGATGACTCAGTGGGTTAAGTGCTCACTTTGCAGCCCCAGGGACCGAGGATTGAATCCCGGCCCCAGCCTGTGTGGACCCATATGCTGAACTGGGGAGTACTCCCCAGTTCAGTTCTCACTGGGGTGAGACCCCGGCGCAGTTCCTGTCCTGTGCTGCCCCTCGCCCACCTGTGGAATCAAACTATGTGGAAAAACCAATGATGTGCAACTATGGAGACTGTTCTGGGCCCTCCCCCTTCTCTCTGTCTCTGTATCTCTCTCTCTCTCTCTGTCAAAAACAATAAAAAATAAATAAATCTTTAAAAAATAGGGGATTGAAAGTTCTGTGATGGCACTGGAGACTAGATGCTATCTTGAATAAGAGTGTGAATGTTTCTAACATTTGCCGAGAGCTAAATGAAAACATCTTTGATGTGGATTGAAAGCAATGTGTGCCGACGCACTTCTGCTTCTGATGAACAGTTATAACACTAGGGTCTTTTTTTTTTTCATAGTTACATTTTTTAATTTTTATTAAATTTATTAGAGTGACATTGGTTAGTAAGGTTTCATTGGTTTCAGGGTACAACTATGCCATGCATCATCTATGTGTTGTATCATGAGCTCACCTGAGCCTTTTTTTAAATTAAATTTATTGGGGTGACATTGATTCATAACAATTACACTGTTTCCAGGTGTACAATTGTACATTACATTGTCTATGCATTGCATTATGTGCTCACCACCCAGAATCTGCTCTCTTTCTATCATCATAGGGAGAGCTGGTGTGGGGGGGTGGGGGGGAAGGTTGAGAATAGGGAGGGGGCACCTGAGTCTTTACAGGGTGTTAAACCTCTGCTCCCTCTCCACAGTACTGCCTGGGGGAGTCTTTCAAAGTTAAGCCATGTGGCTTTGGTCTACCCCAGCTGCTATGAAAATTCTTGATAGAAATGGTTCAGGGATAATTACTGGCAATGCAATTACAGAGAAGGAGTATGCCTAGCAGATCACAATATGATTTTTTACATCAAATAGATGATTGTTTACATTCTAGCTCTCCACATATAAAGCAAATAACTTTGGGTATGTCATTTAACATCTTCAGCCCCCAGTCTCCTTATAACCTTTGTTAGAATTAAATGAAATAATGTATTGAAAGCACTTAGACCTTTGTCAAGAGCAGAGTAAGCCCTCAGAAGATGTTGGTAGTTGTAATTTTATGATCAGCACAATAGAATATATCTAAGGCAGTATATAAATATTCATGGTAATTATAAAGCATACATGTAATTGTCAGTTTCACATATTAATATATGCATACCACAGCAGGCTTAAGTAACATTCATTATCTCATATAGATTAAACAGAAAAAAGAAAAACAATGGTCTTTCCTTGTGATAAGAACTCTTAGTGTTTGCTCTCTTAACAACTTTCAAATATACAATACAGCAGTGTTAACTATCTGTTTAGATATAAATGAGATCATGTAGTATTTGTCTTTGTTTGACTTATTTCACTTAGCATAATGCCTTCAATGTCCATCCATGTTGTCCCAAATGGCAGTATTTACTCCATTTTAATGGATGAAAAAAAAAATATATATACACACACATACATACATACACACACACACACACACACATACACATATATATATTACAACTTCTTCATTCATTCGCTGATGGATGTCTTAGGTCGTTTTCATGTCTTGACTATTACAGATAATGATGCTATGAACATGGGGTTCAGATGTCTCTTCAACATTGTGTTTTCGTATCTCATGGGTAGATTCCCAAAGTAGAATTGCTGGATCATATGGTAGTTCTATTTTTAATTTTTTGAAGACCTTTCATAGTGTTTGTATCAAGTTACAGTCACACCAACAGTGCACAAGGTTCCCTTTTCTCCCAGTTTGTTTTTTTCTTCTAATTTAATGCTTGTGAAAACGTGTGCAGGTAATTCATTCCACAGTAACCACTGGAATGTGATTAGGTTTTCTTTTCCTCCCACCCTACCTCCCTTCCTTCCTTGATTCAGGTAACCGGATGTTGTAGCAAAATCATGTTTCTAGGAACATAAGGCCCAAGTTTTATTCCTTCTTTTGCCACTAGTTATCATTGTGTTTTAGCCAGTTCTTATTCTGTGGGTTTTTCTTACCTCAGCTATCAAATGGGAAGGGCAAGTGCTTTCCCTTCACTAAGGATCAGGAACAGTACTAGATGTCTTTTTGATGTTCCTTTTAATTCTATGTCCCAATTCAGTGATTTCCTGGTAACTTTGTTTTGAGGTGACTTAAAGGTGAGTGGCTATTGTAGGTTCTATTTATAAATCGTAATTATTCTTCATGATAGAGGTTGAGAAAGGTTATGGGAAGAATGGGCATTGCTGCAGAAGAGGTGGAAAAGGGTCACAGCTGGAGTGCAGACAAGGATTCTATTCTGTGTTAAGTTCAGTATAATGAAGTATAGTTGGCTGAGATTAGACAGGTTAAGTGGGTGTGGTAAAAATCAGGATCAGTAGAAGTGGGACACAAAATTGAGGACAGCAAATGTTCCCAAAACAAACATGGTAGGTTTTTTTTTGTTTTGTTTTTTTTCTTTTTAAATAAAGGAGGAAAAAGATATTTTTGTTTGTTTGTTTGTTTTTAAGGGAAATAACCCAAGGTGGGAGGAGAAAGTATGGAAAAGGAAAGGGGCTGTAAATATATCTTACTGATATATAATATCAGTTTAAAAAAATCCAGTACCTGAGCTCATTGGCTAATGTAATGCCACTTGAATATTGAAATCTGCAAGCTCCATTTTAATCTCCTTGTAAGCTTCCCCCATGGAAATGTACTGTACGTGTACTTTGCCTAAAAATTATATATTTATTAGTATAAAAGGAATAAAATACTCATATAGAAGATTTAAAAAATATAAATGATAAAAGAAGATAAAAATCTCATAACATCACAATTTAGAATTATTAATTTTAATAATTTTGGTATGTACCCTTCAATCTTTTCTATTTACATTCATTTGTAGATCTTTTAAAAAGCAGAATAATAGACAACCTACTTATTTTTGCTTTTCAAAAACTTAAGATGGCTTGAATATATTTCCTGTCACTAAATAGTCTCCTATAACATTTTTATGGCTGCATTTTTAATAGACATAAAAGAATGTAACAAATTACTAGTGTTAGAAATTTATTTTAACCATTAAATATTATAAATATTCATAGTTGTTTGCATGAGATAAATTCCTAGAAATGCCATTACTATATCAGTGGGGTGGCAGAATGTTAGGTGTTTTTATATTTATTGTCAAATTTCTCTGTAGAAAAATGTTATATATATAGATATATCTATATCTATATAGATGTTATCTTTATATCTATTAGATCCCTCTTGCTTGAAAACTTTGGATGTGTTCACTTTTTAACATCTTTGGCATGTTGATGTTGAAAACACTGTATCATGTTTAATTTGCATATACTGTATTTAATTTTAGATGTTTGAATATCTTTGGCTACTTGTATGATTTCTTTTGTAAATTGTCTTATGTCACTTTCCTATTTTTAAAAGCAAAGTTAGGAATTAATTTACAATAACTTTTTTTTTTAAAGATTTATTGTTTGAAAGGTGTGTGTAAGAGAAAGGAAGCAGGGAGGGGCCCAGAGCAGTTTCCATAGTTGTACATCATTAGTTGTGACATGGTTTCATTCCACACAGGTGGATGTGGGGCTGCATGGGCCAGGGCCAGGAATTGAACCCTGGACCTTGTGATTGGGAGGCTACTGCTCAAAACACTGAGTGATCCTGGCATCTCCCCACAAGAATCTTTTCTTGATTAAGGTTATTATTAATAACTGTTTGTGAGATACATTACAAATATTTTCTTTAGTTTGCTTGCCTTTCAGTTTTGTGTTTGATAGTTTTTTCTCAAAGATTTATAGTTCTTTAAATATATAAAAATAGCCTTTATGCTGTCAAATCTAGTAACATTTTCTCCATGATTTTGGCCTTTGTCGTCTAAGGCAGATTTTTTCCACTCCATTATTATATAAATATTACTGTCTAAATATTAATTTTCTTCAGGTACTTTTGTAGTTTCATTTTTCATACTTCAATTTTATTGCATCTGAGATTTATTTTTTGTGTAAGGTGAGAGATAGGAATCAAACTTTGTTTTCCAAAATGAATTGCCATTTGAACAACCTGATTTAGTTATCTATCCTTTTTGCATTGATTTGAAATATAATATTAATTATATGTTGAATTATAGATTATTCTTGGACATTCTTTTTAGGTAAGTGCAGGATAATTATAGATTTATAATATTTTGACATTTGATAATTCTGGCTTTATCTAGTTCCTCATTCTTTCCCCCCACATTTTCTTGAGTGTTCTTCATTATTCTTTTGAAGGAAATTTGGAGTAATTTTGTCAAGTTCTAAGGACAACTTCTAATGAGGTATTAATTGTAACTGCATTACATTTCTAAATTTGTTTGGAGAGAAATTGTTATCTTTACAATTAAGTTTTCATATGATTGTGCATTGTTTTATTAATTCAGATCTTCTTTTGTGCCCCACAATAAAGTTATATGGCTTTCTTTATGTTGGTTCTGTATACCTCTCTTTAAATGTATTCCTATTTTTTTACTATCTTTTTTTCCCCTTTATGATTATGAATTTTACCCCATTGTATTTTCCAGCTCATAATTTCTGGAAATTAGGAAAGTTATTAATTTTTATGCATTGACTCTGAATTATTTTCAAGTGTTTCTGCGGGGTTTTATCTATAAATTCTCATGTCATTTCAAGTAATGTTAATTATATTTTCCAGTTTTGTTATTTATAATTATTTTTGTTGCTTTGGCTGACACTTGTAGGAAAGTATTAAGATAACAGAGGTGACAGGAGGTATCCTTGTCTGGTATCTGACTTTCAAGAGAATGTCACTAGTGTTTCACCATGATATGTGATTTGTGGTTCTGTTCTTACAGTGCTTTGGCAATACTAAACTCTTTCCTCTCTAAATAAGATATTTCTAATAATATGTTGCTTGTGTGTGTCTTTCCTGATATACAGTCATTAAACTCTGTGAAGATGGTAACTATATTTGCCTGGAGCTCTATGACTAAAAGGTGACATACCAATCTAATAAGTAAATATATTTTATTTTAAATTCTAGGTGATTTCTACCTCTCTTGCTGAACTTTAAAAAGTCTGTAAGAAATAATTTGAAATATACTCAACTTAGAAAAGTGGATCAAAAATGCATGTAATGTTAATAAGTGATCCCCAACCTTTTTGGTGCCAGGGACTGGTTTTGTGGAAAGCAGATTTTTCATGGATTGGAGGGGAAAGGGGATGGGGGGATGGTTTTGGGATGATTTAAGCACATTACATTTATTGTGCAGTTTATTTTTATTGTTATTACATTGTAATATATAATGGAATAATTAAACAACTCACCATAATACAGAATCAGTGGGAGTCCTGAGCTTGGGTTTCAATATGAGTCTGCAAGCAGTTGAATAAGTATGGTCTCTGTGCAGTCAACCTCCTCTGGTGATGTGAATCTGTATTTACAACTGCTCCCCAGCACTAGCATCACCGCCTCAGCTCCACCTCAGATCAGCAGGCACTAGATTCTCATAAGGAGCGTGAAACCTAGATCCTCACATGCGCAGTTCACAGTAGGGCTCGCACTTCTCTGAGAATCTAAGGCCACCACTGATCTGCCAGGAGGCGGAGCTCAGGGAGTAATGTGAGTGATGGGAGCGGCTGTAAACTCAGATGAAGCTTTGCTACCTGCCTGCTGCTCACCTCCTGCTGTGTGGCCTGGTTCCTAATAGGCCACATAGATCCCTACTCGTCTGTGGCCCAGGGGTTGTGGACCTGTGGTTAAGTCTTAATTATTCAAGCAGTGTTATCAAGGCCTTAGATGTACAGTATGATTGAATGAAGTTTACATTCATATTTCAAAGAAGAAATGTTTGTTTTGTGTGCTTTGAAAACAATTTTTTAAAAGGATCCACTTTTGTTTTTAGTATACATCCTAATTTTTGGATTATCACTGTGGCACTTTGAAAGCATTTTTATGAATATACCTCTGCTTAATGATGTCACAGCAGTTAAAATGTATAAGGTGCTAATGTCACAGCAGTATGATAATTCAAAATATAGTCACATGCCTTGGTAATATGGACTCCTTTTATTTATTTTATTATTATTTTTTAATCTGTTATTTATAGCATTTTATTTTTTATTTTATTTTTATTTATTTTGGAGAGAGAGAGAGAGAGGAGAGAGAGAGAGAGAGAGAGAGAGAGAGAGAGAGAGAGAGAGAGAGAGAGAGAGAGAGAGAGAGAGAGATAGAGAGAGAGATAGATACAGATACAGATACAGAGAACTGAACTGGGGGAGCTCCCAGTTCAGCACATGGTTCCGCAAGGGCCGGGGCCGGGATTCGATTCCTGGTCCCCGGCGCTGCAAAGCAAGCGCTTAACCCACTGAGCTACCCCGTCTTCCCCCCCTTTTATTTTTTAACACTTCCCTCATACCAAAAAAAAAAAAGAAAAGAAAAGAAAGAAAAATTTACTTGTATAAGTAATGCAAGGTTTTTTCCTCTCCCAAACCTGGAAACTTTGAAAAGTGTGAGGAATACAATTCTACCAGTAGAAATGCCCATTTTTGGCATTTACGATCTTTTTTTCCTGTGCCTATGTAATTGCTATTACATTTGCACAGGCATTATAATCACATGTTTTTTCTAGAGGTGGAGTGTTTAAATAGGAAAACTGAACTGTTAGGCTGTGGGAATCTGGACAGTCAGGTGACCCATATAGGAGTCCTGAGGATGAATCTCAGGATGACTTCAGCACGGTCCATGGTCCTCAAATAATCAGTGACCTGGGTGTCCAGAGACAGTGTGGAAAACAAAGCTGAGATGATCTCATGTGATCTATGGGAGGCTTAGGGTCACATGAACAAAACATGTTTTTTTTCTCGGACTGACCTGGTG
Organism: Craseonycteris thonglongyai; assembly: GCA_004027555.1. NCBI lineage: Eukaryota > Metazoa > Chordata > Mammalia > Chiroptera > Craseonycteridae > Craseonycteris > Craseonycteris thonglongyai. The sequence goes on from PVKE010020223.1 coordinate 24,507, forward strand.
GTCTCAGTCTCAGAGCTGCAGTGTAGACTTTGCTTTAGTATCTTTGATTAGTCATTTGACCCACTGGGTTATTACCAGTGTAGATTTCTTTCTGTTGTACATAAAAAAACAGCATGAAGAAGAAGGCTGGATAAATTGTCATACTCCAAAGCCAAATTTCAGGAATTTGTTTAGGCCCTTCAGCCATGCCATGTGACATGCTACATAAATATTCTTTGAAACCTCTGTTTGACAGATCAGCCTCTCTCCCTTGTGTAATATTATTTCTAAAAAGTTATTGCTGATCTATTACCAAAGACAAAAAAGGGAGAGCTTTAATTAGAAATTTAATGTGAAGGATTTGTGAATTGTTTGTATTCTCATTTTGTCATCCTGATATTTGTGGAATAAATAGATTTCTAAAAATGTGTAGTGGCTGCTATGCACTCTGTGTATTCATTCTTAGTTTATAGTTTTGTATGATCATCTATAAATTAAGAGCCAACCAACAAACAAGGATTTTTTTTTATTGTTTTTGACAGAGAGATAGTGAGATACAGAGACAGAGACAGAGAGAAGGGGGAGGGCCCAGAACAGTCTCCATAGTTGCACATCATTGGTTTTTCCACATAGTTTCATTCCACAGGTGGGTGCGGGGCTGCACAGGGCAGGAACTGGGCCAGGGTCTCACCCCAGTGAGAACCGAACTGGGGACACTCCCCGCATATGGGTCCGCACGGGCCGGGACCAGAATTCGATCCTCGGTCCCCAGGGTTGCAAAGTGAGCGCTTAACCCACTGAGCCATCCCGGCTTCCCCCTCAAGGGAAGTTTTGAGAAGAGTAATTTTTAACGTGTTTTTGTCCCAATCATCCTTGTGTTCTGATTGATTAAAAATAAAATTAGAAAATAATTTAAAAAAATTTCTTTGACCTTGTTACAAGTTTGAAGGTTCTGATCATGGGTACATATATTCCTCTGTTGCATGTTTCTTCTATAATTTCTTCTTTGTATCAAACATGTCTTGTATTTTTTCTTGTTTTAGAATTTCAGGTTAAAATACATGTGTATCTCAATCTATTCCTTTGAAACAGTAGTATCTGATAGAAGGATAATAAGAGCCACATAAGTAACTTTAAATTTTATAGTAGCCAACTTTAAAAAGTAAAAGAAACAGGAAACATTAATTTTAATGATGTATTTTAACCCAATATATCAAAAATATGTTTCTAGCATTTCAACATTTAAGAAAAAAATACGGTAAGAAAAAATGATACGTTTTGTATATTTTCCTCAGACAAAATCTTTCAAATCCAGTGTGTGTTTTACACTTGCAGTACATTCACACACTGAATATTCATCAGAAATATTTGATCTGTATTTGGGTTTCATAAGCTTTGCCATTGAAAACATAGTCTCTCACATGCTCAGGTTGTTCCAAACATATGTAAAAGTTTCCAAATAACAGAAACAAGCATCAGTTTAAAATTCTTTTTAATTAAAATGAAAGAAAATTAAAATTTCTCCCCGAGTTACATACATTTAAGTTTTATGCACAGCATTCAATCCTCGTTACTATTAGCAAAGAAGTTGGAAGAGGATTGGCTTGAGAAAGAGGGAAAGGATTTTACATTGGCTCTGCTGTTGTTTAACTAGCTGTGCGACCTGGAGCATGCACTGTTCAAGGCCTTCTGTCCTGGATGTGTTTATTTATGAATTACTTTATAATGGAGAATGGGCCAAATGTTCTTCTCTGAGATGCGTTTGGCACTCATAAAATGTTATGTATCTTGTGTGCACAAAGCTGCAAAGTGTCACACAGATTTAAATGCGTCGGACCATTTCTCTAAAATAGACAGTTGTAAAGTGTTATGTTTCATTGATGTATAGCTTCAGTCAGGGAATAGCTACATTGGATATGGTAGTCCACAAGAGCTCTTAGTTCTCTTTTGGGGGAATAAATGCTCACATGCTGTAGAAATTAAAGAAATAATTGATCACATCTCTCAGATGAAATTGCCTATATTTGTTTTCTGTAGATGCTGTAAAAAATTCCCACAGAGTTAATGGCTTGAAAAAACAGACGTTTATTATCTCACAGTTCTGGAGGTCAGAAGCCCCAAATTGCTCTCACTGAACTATAATTAAGGTGCCAGTGGGCTTTACAGAAGACCCATTGTCTTGCATTTTTCAGATTCTGGAGGCCAGCAGCATCTCTGATTCATGACCTCCTTCCATCTTCAAAGCCAGGAATAGCCAGTTGAGTCTTTCTCACTCAACTTTCTCATCGCATCACTCAGACATCAACATTTTGGCTCCTTCTTTTGTCTAAGGACCCGTGTGATTATATAGACTCCATAATAATTTTATTTTAATTGTTTTTGGTAGAGACAGAGAGACGAGGGGAGGGCCCAAAGCAGTCTTTATAGTTGTATGCCATCAGTTCTCAACATGGTTTCCTTCCAGACACAGAGCCGTGAACTTGGAAACTGGGCCAGAGGCCTCCCACATGGGAAGCATGCCCTGTTCAGCATATAGGTCCACATGGGCCAGGGCCAGGGCCAGGGCCAGGAGTCTATCCTCAGACACCGGGGCTTGCAAAGCCAGTGCTTAACTGGCTGAGGCATCCCTGTTTCCCCGGGATCTTATTTTAAGGTCAGCTGATTAGCAACCTTAATTTCACCTTCAACCTAATTTCCCCTTGCTGTAAGCACAACATAGTCACAGGTTCTGGGGATTAAGATACTGACATTGTAGAGGGACTGTTTGTTGCCTACTGCATTGCCATGTTCATGTGGTTTCAGAGTTTTTACCAGTAATTTCAGAGCTAGTCACTTCTACCTCTGTACTCCTTGTTCCTCCTCCAAGTTAGAGGCATCATTCAAATACAGTGGTACCTCGGTTCACGAACTTAGTCCGTGAACTGACTATGGTTGCGAACCGAATTGGTCATGAACCGAGGCACAATTTCCCATAGGGTTCAATGTAAATCCGGTTAATCCGTTCTGACTTTTTTTTTCAGTTTTTGAAGCACAAAAAATATGAAACAAATTACAATACACATTAGTACAGTATAGTAATGTAGAAAGAGCACAACAAAAATCAAAAAAAGTCACTGAAAGTACTCACAGTGTACTTTTTTCTGTGTCTCTTTCTCTCCACGATCTTCCTACAGGAAGTCACAACCATGTGACAGCCAGGAAATAGCAT
>PVKE010020224.1:0-27698 GCA_004027555.1 Craseonycteris thonglongyai
AAATTCCCACATACACATACATTAGATTTTCTCATGAGAAGTAAAAAGATTCAGATAGAGTTTGAAGGAACGATGTGGTGATTGACTATTAAGAAAAGTACCTAGTGTTACTATAATACCACATGACTCAAAGACAGTGTTCTAGTTGACGACCCCTCTTGATATAGGATATTTCATATAACAGAACTTTCTAGTAGCTACCTGGAACATCCATTGTGGTCAGAACATTATAAATCAGGAATCATCAATTCCATAGGATTTTTCACTTTTAATTAGCCTGTTGATTTCTATTATAGCACATGCTCAAAGTTTTTCAACTAAAACAAAGAATAAAAGACTTCTATAAACTGTGCTTGGTGGACTCAGTGTGGATAGAATACCCCAGTAAGAAAAGTTTATTGGAATCATAGTTATCCCAGAAAGTTAAAGCAGATCTAGTTCAGAGTGGAAATGGAAAAAATAATCATCATCATCATCATTGACATCCATAAGGAAGAAGACAATTGATTCTGTAATGATCATTGCCTAAAGGGGCTCCATACTCAAGATTTGATCAATGAGCTTCTAGCCCCTGAGTCTAACTTTTTCAAGAAAGAAAACATAAAAGGTAAAGAAGAGTGGCATATGACATTTGCTTATTATTACCATCAAAATTAATGTCTTAACCTCTCATGAGAATGCTCAAATTTTTAGTTTAGAAATAATTACTTGGCCTCAAATCCAAAAAAAAAAGGAATAACCCTGTATATCAATGTAAATCAATACCTTTGTAGTCCGTCCGTCTTCATTGAAATCATTGTCTCACTCCTATAACTCACTATTATTCCTATCAGCTCATCAATCCAAGCCAGAAATCAGAAATCAGAAAATCATCCTAGTATGACTTGTCATTCACCCCATCTTCACTATATCCAGTCACTAATGTTTACCAGGTTTCTATATATATCAGCTCTAGACTGTTTTCCAATCAGACCTCTGGTTTATATTACCAGCATTATTGCTCTAACCCAGGTTCTCAATTTCTCTCTCCAAGATGGACTGCAGTATTTCAAGTGTCTTCTCTTAGCCACGTCCCCATCACCTCTTGCTCTCTCCTAAAATGCTTTATTGATTGATTTACTCCTCTTAAAAAATCTTCCATAACCTTAAAACCTTTGACCTATAGGGTAGATTCAAAATTCCTTATAATGACCTATAAATCCCTCCATTTTTGGCCACTGCCTATATCACTAGTCTCATTCTTATTCATACTTCTACCTATCCCTTAAAATTAAGAACCTGTGAAGCTTTCTCTCTCTGCTCTCTCTTGTCCTCCAGAATTAGAAGTGATTATTCTCCCCTTTAAGAATCCATAGTAAGACATAGTACTATAGACACACTATTCACTACTCTTCAAGCCTGTCACACTGTATTGTAAATCACTGATTACATATATTCTCTAAAAAAAAGAAAAGAGTGGCAAATGAGTTTGATTTCCATTGTGGGCTAATTTTAATCAATGACTGGAGGTTGCCTCGAATCACTGTTGAGAAATAATTGTTGACTAACTTACCTGGCCTACCTCCAGGCTTAATCTACTACTAGAACCAAGAGAGAGAAGAAGGCGATTGGTCCAGCTATTTATCATCCCTGCCCTAGACTGTGAGTGCCGGGAGGTAACAAAATGTGTTTAATTTTTTCATTCTCAATTCCTGGCACAGTGCCTGACACAAAAGTTCACTAAAAATACAAATCAAGAACCACTCCTCCTAACCTATGAATCCATGCACAGGAATCCATACCACTCATCATTCTCTGGTCCTTCAAAGGTAAAAACACAACACTTAAGTAGAACTTATGTGATGTGGTTGACAAGGGAGCAGGTAAGAGCGACAGTTAAGGCATTCAAAACACAACTTTTAGTCCTAGTAGCTTTGTAAAATTTTCCTTGGACAAGTACTGACCCTTCCCACACTCACTTTCCTCATCAGAAACAGAGCTAATGAAATCTGCCTTGCAAGGTTGCCATAGGGATTAGAAATAAAAAATACCATTATATAGTAGGTCCTCTGTAAATGATAACTATTAAGTATGTGCTATTTTGGTTCACAGCTAATTATCATGGGGAGAAATAAACTTCTTTGAACCCAAAGGCATACTTTTAGTCCCTTTTAAAGGTCATTTGCTGCTCAGTTACGTAGGTTGCTTTGTTAGTAGCAGAATTCGTAAATATCAATTATATTTATCACATCTTTTTTATGCCATTGCCCTAGCTCTGAGCTCATGTTACACAGTGGCTTCAATGATATTTATTATTATCACTTTTAAGGACCACTGAATAATAGGTAATAATGATACACTTTGCCTTTGTGTAATATTTTTCATCTGTGGACTTTAAAGTGTTAAGACCTTAAACTATTCTGTTTTGTAGTCCTCATTCTAACTTGTATTTTACCAAACCCTAGAAGAATGCTAAAAAGGAATAAGACTTTTCCAGAACCATTCCACAGATTCTTTGAATTCTTACACCACCAAGAATGGCCTATTCACAATGCTCCCATGGGCTGTGGCTGAACAAAACATGGAGACTTATATATGCACATCAAGGAGTTGAGGGAATAAAATGCTGACATGCACAGGCTAGAGTCAAGAACTGATCATCAGAACCACACAGTTGAATTCAATATATGCCATCCTGTCATTGTTTGTCACCTACAAGGTCCCAAATTTCAATTTCCGTTGAATTTGACCCTATTGAGGGTGTTATTATCCTCCAATAAGGATGTAAAATGTTTAAAAGATTAAGTCACAGAATGACACAGCATATTACAGAAGAGAAGATGATTCCAGTATTTACACGTTAATACTATAATTAACCATAAAAACCAAGCACCACCATCAACTGACATCTTACAAATGCCATGTACTCTACAAATCCACAGATTCTTGAAGGACAGAGACGAGATCAAAAACTAGATCACTCCAATTTCAAAGGTGACGTTTTCCATAACACTTGATTTCCTCTAAAAGCAGGTGGATTGGAACATCTCAAGCCCTTTACCATTCAGTGCCTATTCTTTTTATCCAAATATCTCCCAGCTCCCCTCAAATAGGGTCTCAGCCCCTCCAGGGTCGCCAGCCAGTTCAGAGCCACCCAAATTCATTCTTCCATAGAGGTATCGAAAGACCTACATGCCACATTATAGAAAAATGCAAACAAGCTTTTTGAAGGTGTTTTCTAAATTTATGCAAATAAGTACAACAAAGCCAGGCAATCTTGACAGAGACAGAGGCTTATAATTAACAAAGCCATAGCCCCCAATTCTGTATCAAAGCGGACAATTACCGCAAAATCATTGTCATCCTATAATCACTTCAGAAAAAGAAGATGAATCGTAGCTGTACAAAACTGTTGCCCCATCTAGTTCGTGAGTGCCTGCAGTATTGTTATAATTTTTATTAGGATTATCATTAAGTACTTAAGAGGCACTTTATTTAGCAGTTTTCTACCCCACCCCCATTGTACCACCAAAATAAATTACATGGCAGTTCTGATTCTGTTTATCCTCATCTTAAATAGTAAGAGAATACTAGTCTAGTGCTGATTTGAAATGACACATCAAGTACCTCTTCTCCTTTAAAAAAAAAAGTGATTCTTCTAATAGAGATGATAAGCAGGGACAAATGACATCGAAGGTTTGCCCCATGGGTAGACAAGTTATGGGACGAGCTTTTCTGGCCTGATAAAGATGACCTCAGCAGTAAAAACCATATATGAGACTATGATGGAGAAATTATGGACTTAGGAGGTAACCAGAAGTAAGTTAAATAGCCGTACTTCTAACAGAACTAGACGCTCTGGGATTCCGCAATCTGAGAATCAAGGAGTCTTGTGTGGAAATGTGCCATAAGCAAGACCAAAAAGTCTGAGTCATAAAGGTAAACAATGTAACGCAATTTCCCTGAATACTCACCAGCTTTGCCAGCTTTCAGTTCTTTCCATGGTTCTCTGGAAGGAACTAGATATCTTTTTACCAAAACAAAGGAGGGTTTTATTTTTTTCTCTTTTACTTTGAAAAACCTGGATGAAAAGTAGACTTTCAGGGGAAGACTTAAAAAATCTTAAAAAGGATTTTTAGATTCCTTAACTGTATATATGGAGGACAACGGAGGCTTTAACAAAATACTAAAACCTAAAAAGTTTGACTTATTTTCTAAGTCCTTACAGTCTAAATGGAAGAAAGAAGTCACATTACTTGATGTAAAGGTGTTAAATTTCTCTTAAAAAGGGAGGGTCGGGGGAGATGCCAGGCTGAGCACTTTCCTTGCAACTGCAAGGTCTGGGGATCGAATCCCAGCCCCGACTCATGCAAAACCATATTCTGAACTGTCATGCACTGGTAATCTCCATCACATTGAAGAAGGTTCTCACCTCCGCTGGGGTAGGAGCCCAGTTTACTTCCTGCCCCGTGAGGCCCCACATCCACCTGTATGGAATAAAACCATGTCACAACTAATGATGTACAACTATGGAGACTATTCTGGGCCCTCCTTTCTTCTCTCTCTCTCTCTCTCTCTCTCTCTCTCTCTCTCTCTCTCTCTCTCTCTCTCACTTTCTCTCAAACAATAAAATAAAAATCTTAAAAAAAATATTTCAGACTTGGTAGTATTAATATTTCCCCTAAACAAACTCTTCTACAAAGTTCATATTCTGAGATGTTATGTTAGGGTAAAAATCACAGAGTGCTGTTTAAAGCAAACAAAAGATGGTGTAATGACACACAGAAGTTACCATGACATTGTCAGCCAGCCATTGCAAAAGCAATTATCTTTCTTCCATTACAGAGAAAGGAATAATTCTGTGTGTGTGTGTTTAAATGTTAGAAAGAAAGAGAATCAAATTATTAAATAAAATGGTATCCTTCTGTTCATTTTTAAATTTCATGGAATATCTACTACCTCTCAAATCAAAGTCAGACAAAAAGATATTTGGCTATCCCTAACGGCCATAAGTATGAAATTAGATTAGTAGGCCTCCCAGGTGCCACCATGACACCTACCTTACTAAGCCATGCCATGTATTCTCAACATGCTGATTACTAAGATGCATTTCAGAAAAGTTTATTCATAGTTTTAAAAGTACTGGGTAAGACGAACAACAAAATATTGCATGATATTATTTCAAGTGGATATGAAATTTTTCTACTGATCTGCAGCATGGATCTGGTTCATACATAACCAAGGATTTCAGACTAGTGACTGAGAATAAGGCCCACAAAAACTGGTATTCTCACACGCTTGTCACCTTAAAAAAGGACAAGAGGCTCATCAACTTCAGAGGCTATGTGTGGGGCTCAGGGAAATGTACAAAGGGAGCCAGACATCACACATGTTTAAACAAGAAAACATAAATTAAAATTAATTATGTAACCATAACTGTTCAGAATTTCAGTGTTCAATGTCCACATAGTTGCCAGCATCCAGCACTGATTAAGAACTGAATATTACCCGATATATCTAGACAGCTATGATTCAAACACTGTGTTCTCCAAGGATGGAGATGTCCTGTATCTGTCATCCAATATGCTAGCCACTCGCCCCATGTGGGGACTGAGCATTTGAAATGTGGCTAGTGCAACTAAGATGTTAAATTGTAAAGTTATTAATTGTAATTAATTTTAAAGATTTATTTTTATTGTTTCTGACAGAGAGAAAAAGAGAAAAAGAAAGACAGAGAGAAGGGGGAAGGACCTAAAGCAGTCTCCATAGTTGCATGTCATTAGTTTTCTACATAGTTTCGGTTCACAGGTTGGGGCAGGGCTGGGAAGGGCAGGAAGTGGCTGGGGGCCTCCCACATAGGAGGCTTGCCCCTGTGAGAACCAAACTGGGGGCACACACCAATTCAGCATATAGGTCCTCACAGGCTGGGACAGGGATTCAATCCTCAGACCCCAGGGCTTCAAGACAAGCACTCAACCTTCTGAACCATCCTGGCATTCCCTATTTTAATTCATTTTAAGTCCCCTTGTGGCCATTGGCTAGCACATCACACTGCAAGATCCAGCCCTGTGACAATGTCTTCGGCTGCCATGTACAACCGTACGCAACACTGTGCTCATTCATGAGACCCGCTGGTAACATGCATTAAAATAAGGGGGGGGGGGGGGGGAAGAAAATGGATGTTTACATTTCTTGGACAGTTGCTTCATTGCGCAAGGTCGTTCCTGTTCATGGTAAGAGAGGAAAATCTGACACAGATCGAGTTGTCTTATGGAAGAAATGCTTCCGTGGCTCAGCTCCCTCTCCCTCCAAAGAGGGTCTGTCTTCGCCGTCAGCAGCAGTCCCACCCACGATCACTCAGAGCATCTACTCAGGCAGCTTTCGTTCAGAGACGCACAGGAAGAGGCAGAGAGTGCTGCTGAGCCTGTGCGCAACGTGACACTGAATGCTGGGGTCACTGCGTCTCCATGTCAACTGAGGACTGACTTTAAAGTGACAGAGGTGCCTGTGTATTCAGCAATAAATTGACGTGTGTGTGAGAAAGAGACAGAGAGAGAGAGAGAGATGAGAGATGAGAGAAGTAGTGATAGAGATGAGAAAGAGACAGAGGCACAGAGGTAGAGAGAGAATGCATCAAAGATGAACCTCTAGGTGAGAAGGAGACAGACAGACAGACAGACAGACAGACAGACGGAAACAGAAAGGGCCCTTCTAAAATATGGGACACTAGGTGGGAAACTTTTGCCTAAGAAGCACTTCAAGGGCCTCATGGGAAAAGCAATTGAAATTTTTGTTTAATGGTTATATGTTATGTAAGATTAGCTTAAGGAGACATTTTTTACTTAGAATCAAATAGAAAACTTATCTTACAGATTGTGGCAATATTACCAGAGTAAAATGCAGCAGGTAAGTACTAATTTTCACTCCCCTGCACCCCACAAATAACAGCACATCCACTATTATTATGGCTGGTGTTTTCAGTATAAATCATTTCCTATATGTGTCTGTAATGTGGCATGATTTTAAAAGCAAATAGAGGTGTAAAGAGATAGCAATTGAAAGAGAATCATACGGCAAGGAAATGGAATGAACCATCAATCAAAAACTTAGGAAGTCAACGAAGCTGGGATGGCTGAGTGGGTTGAGCACTTGCTTTGCAGTGCTGCAGTTTGAGGACAAGTCCTGGCCCCAGCCTGTGCGGACTCACGTGCTGAACTGGGGCATGCCCCCAGTTCGATTCTCACCAGAGTGTGCCTCCCATGCAGGAGGCCCCTGGCCCAGTTCCTGCCCTGCACAACTTCGCCCCCCTGTGGAACAAAACTATGTAGAAAACTGATGACGTGCAACTATGGAGACTGCTCTGGGCCCTCCCCACTCTCTCTGTCTGTCTCTCTGTTTCTCTCTCTGTCTGTCTGCCTCTCTTTATCAAATACAATAAAATTAATCTTAAAAAAATAACAAAACTAATGTACAACTATGGAGACTGCTCTGGGCCCTCCTCCTTCTCTCTGTCTCTGCCTCTCTTTGTTGAAAACAATAATAAAAAAAACTTAGGAAGTCAATGCCACAGAATTAAGACATCCCCTAAAGCCTAGTGTTGACCATGCACAAGGTTCCTGTCTGGAGTCCTGGTCTGTGCTGCAGATAGATGAGCACTGGTATATTAATGCTTATAGGTAGTTTCCTTCACCCATTTTGCATGAATAAAATCAAATGTCCCCATTCTGTCCTCTGATTGTTCTCATGTCCACAGTTCTCAGTGTGAGGCAAATTGAAACAGGCCTGATCTGTTACTGGCAGCTCCAGAATTGACTCAACTCCTGGCGCAGAATGTTCCTGACCTCTCCCCAGAGCAGAAGTGCCGACGAAAAGGGGTCATCACTACACTTTAAGAAAGGAAGCTGACAACTCAATCTTCTTAGAGGGAGCCACGCCTATGAAAGGAAGTTCCATCAGGAGCATGCTGACTTATATTCCCAAAGAGTTCTGTGCCCAAGTTCAGTGCCCCCAAAACTCCTCATCATCCTTAGGGCAAGTAAAAATTCCCAAATAGGACTTACAAGGTCTTCCATGACTGGAACCCTTCTTATCACTACAAGTTCATGTCTCCTGCAGACACACCATGTATCATTTCATTTCCTTAACTACATAAGTCTCTTGCTTTCCCTCTCACTCTAATTTCAATGTCTTTATCCCATGAGCTACCTTTGGCTTGGAATAACCTCCCACCACTTCCAACATCTCCCCCTCCCTCCTCTCTGACCTCTTCTTATGTTCCTCTAACTTGGATTTGGTTTTCTCATATGTGCTCTTGAGGTACCCAAAGTTTTACCCACTGAAATAGTATCACTCTCTAAGATGATGTCATGCTTATGCGCCCGCATCATCCTCTAAGCTAGAAGATCTGTGATAGCAGGAGCCATACCTGTCTAATTCATCATTCAGCATGGCATACCCAGAGCTAGCTCCATCTGTGGACTATAACAGTAGGAGCTAAACCTCATTATGCACTTACCATGTGCCAGACAGCCTATTCGCTTCTTTGATCTTCCCTAATTCTATAAAGTAGCTATTATGACAACTGCCGTCTTACAGAGGTAGAAGCCGGACCACAGAAAAGCACAGTAACTTTGTCTCATGTCATGAAACTAGTGCGTGGCAGAACTAGAAATTAAACGCATTGGGAATCAGAGCTTATGATCTCATTGACCATGCCCTGCCATTTCCTAACATAATCGATGCTCAGTAGATACTTTAAGGGTGACAGGTGAATGAAGGAATGACTAAAACCACCATACGAATAATGCCCGGTCATAGTTCTGACATGAACCATGTCCCACTCAGTACTACCAGGTGTGAGCCTTCCTCCTTTTCTGATTCAATTCCCAGAATTGCCAATGACAAAATATTTTGACTTGGGGTCATTCAATGAGATCACGTGAATCTTGCATAAGAGAAAAAACAAGTTAACACAGTCGCCCCCAAATTGCTTTCCCCTGAAAGGCTTGCTTGCAAACTCAGCCCTGGTTTGGCATCTGGGAAATTGACTGGTAAACATGTTTCTAGATCACCTACTTTCCTTCTGGGAGTCTGAAATTTTGGTACTTGCTAATCATAGTGCATTTGTGACTAGATTCCCCCAAAGAATACCGGGTACTGACGCTTTAATGAGCTTCCCTGGAAAATAACACCTCACACAATGTCACAACTCATTGCTAGTGGAATGAAGTGCATCTATTATGATTCCAGTGGGATAGGACTCTTGGAATGTGTGCCTGGCTTCCTCCAGACACTGGTCAAGGACCATTATCCTTTGCCTATGTCACTTGGCACCCTTTCACTGTAATAAGTATTAGCCACATGTGTGACTACGCTAAGTCATGTGGGTCTTTTTAGCAAATCACCAAATGAAGACGTGATCTTGGGACCCCACAACCAAACCTCTTTGGGGGGGGGGGCATGAAACAGTAGAGAAAAGAAATGACAACCAAGATTTCCACGCATATTTTTTATAAAAGCATAACAATTGCACTGGATTTAATCAAAACAATTCTCACACTGCAATAAACAGAAGTACTAAACTTAGACATAAAACTTTTGTATTTCAATCTAATCTTTGTCAGTATTAAGATAAGTGACCTTGTACAAATAATGAAGCATCTCAGAGCTTTGTTTCCTTAATCTATGAAAACAATGCCTGTTTTGGGATGTTATTGTGAGGTTTAGTTGGGAAAACATATGTAAATGAGCCTAAGTCTGTACCTAGCAGGAATAATCCCTCACTAAATATGCAACTATTGATTCTAGGACTCCAATACATTTCTCTGCAGCAAAGTATACCTATTAAAGTTCACAATAATTCATTTCATTTGTTAAGATATGATAGACTTCTGGAAGTTTAGCTGACCACACTAACAACCCAACACACACATACTGATTTGCTTTTTAAATAAATATATAGAAAGAATAAATACAGCTGTTTCCCTGCCTGTCAATACAATTATGAGTCAAATAACAATCAACAACCTGGCAGCTTTTGTCCAGGTGCCAGCTTCATGGCTCTTACAAAATGATTAGCATTTTTCTAATCATACGACAACACTAAATTTACTTCCCACCTGACAGCTTTATACATGCAGTCAAATGGTGAATTGATTGTGTCCACGTTACTTGAGAAGATGAAGCAATGAACAGCTTCTGTGGCAGAATAAAACTGAGGTGTCTTTGAAAAACCTCTAGAGAGGTCACTGGCTATTCTCTGCTGTCCTAGAATCTGAACTGTAGTCCCAGAGATCATGAACACCTAGAGACCCAGCCATTACTGGTACATGTTTCAACGTATCAGATACACAGTTGAAAGGTCAAAGGTGATCACTTCCAATCAAGTGGAATGCCCTGATTTTGATGACTGTATGACTTGGAAATGAACAATTTAAAATATGTTCCTAAACTGACCACAGAGAAGGTTTGGATGCGATGGGACATTTTTCAGATTAAAGTAGGGTTTGGGGAAGGCACCCCAGATCTTTCAGAAAATAAAGTAGGGGACTGAGCAGTGAGACTCTACTCTGTCAGTAGCCACTACACTCCACCAGCAGACCTGATGCATCTTAAACAACCCATTCCTTACAAAAAGGAGGGGAAAATATTAGCCTAGATGATTTTCGATTTACATCTGCCAAATTCCAATGTTCTATGAGTTAAGAGACTTCAGACTTCCTTTCCACTTTGTCCTCATAATCCTTAATACTACAGACCCAACATCTTTCTCATGGAGAGAGTGGTCCATTCTTAACCATCATTAGCAGAGGAAGAAAAGGAAACTAATGAGAACACAGAAAAGATGGGCCTAAAACATCGTTTCTGTCATTATTCTAGAGGTCATATGATAGATGACATATTTCATTATTCTTTTCAAGAGCCTCCAAATCCCACCTCATTGATTCTTTACAACTTTGCAGTGCTTTTACTTTGACTATACAACTGAGTTGACTGAGAGTTTAGAAAATTTAATAAATATGCCACAGGTCATATCGCTAGTAAGTAGTAAGATTTGACAACCTGAGCTCATTTTACTTAAAAAAAGAAAAAGAAAACCTTAGAGCCATTCTCCCTTACTTGAAAGTGCCAGTGTCTACAGATCATATGACATATATGCATACATGAATTTATAGAAAAAATTGGAATATTAAAATTATGAATAGTGGTTACCTGTGGGTAGGAGAATGAAGAGAGGAAGCTAGGAAGAGAATGTTGTGTTGTCTTAGTCCATTCAGGAAGCTATAACAAAATACCACAGATAGAGTGGCTTAGAAACAACTCATTTCTCACAGTTATGGAGGCTGGAAAGACCAACATCAAGGCTCGAACAGACCAGGGTGTGGTGAGAACTCACTTCCTGCATCTCTAACCCTTCATGGCAGATGGAAAGTGGGGGTTCCCTGGGGCCTCTGTTATAAGGGCACTAATCCCACTCATGAGGGCTCTACTGTCATGGCCTAATCACCTCTCAAAGGCTCCATGTTAAAATACTATTACAGTAGGAGTTAGGTTTCAATATATAAATTTGGGAAAGATGCAAACATCCAGTTTATAGCATACACTTATTCTATAGGCTTTTCCATTTTCTTCAATACACTTTTGTTATTTGAACATTTTGTTCCAACAATGTACTTTTTATAAACTTTTAATAATGATTATTATTAAATATTATTTATTTTCATTATTATTGCAATAATAATATTCCCATAACTTAAGAGATACAGAGAATGTAGAATATTTTGTTTATAAGAACACATATTCTTGTTTTTGTTTGAGCACAGGATTATCAAACAGCTTTGAAAACAAACTTCCTTAACAATAGGTTGCAAGACTCCTATTTTCATATTTAACTTGCTTACTAATCTGCTTAGCTAAATCTTCCCCTAAAGTGCTAAGAGTCAGTAAACATGGATCATTTTCATTCAGAAATATGAAGTGTCTATGATGCTGCTCCTCCCATAGTTTCAACCTACTTCTTCCCGAAGGAGGCGTGAGTTGTTTGATGCTTATCAGGTCACCTAAGACTATTTCTGCAACGGCACTTCTGTCAGTACATCTAGGAGTTATATCAAAGGGAAATTCTCCAAACCTCAGTCACAGTGGGAAGTCAAGAGTGAGAAATTTCTCAACAATTATAGTTTAAAAAAAATAGGATTATCACTTAGACGTGTACAATGTGTTAATACATTGTACACATATAATACATGTGTACTAGCAATTCTTAGTACACATATGCATTATATGTGGACATTGTATTACTATTACATTAATCAAAATTTATAACATTTAAGTCAGATTTGGCTTCCCATCTAGTCTTTACAATAGCCTCTTATAGTTAAGGCATTGAAGAAAATACAGTTTAGAGTAATTATTTTACTAAAATCATTGAGTCAATAGACAACAAAACTGAAACTTAAATCTAGTTGCTTGGGCCCAGAATTTTATACTGTGTGATTCACCAGTAAACTAAAGTGATTTCAGATGGAAGAGAGAAGCATGAAAAGCCATTAATTTGTCAAAGCCATCTAAAGTTTAAACCATGATGTATTGATAATTCCTATTATCAAGAAGCTGACCTAATAAAATCATGTAATAATCAGAGTGTGGTTGCTTTTCTCAATTATCATTTTGAACAACTAAAATGAAAACCTGGTATTGGAAGAGGAATTTTTAAATTGTGCCTTCTAGCAAGAAACTCAACTCTACAATCATAATAATGGTTGGTTATTTTTCAACTTGCACTTCTTTTGCCTAATTATTGCACTTAGAATTAAGCCGAGATTTAAACAAAATATAAGTATTTATTCATTCATTCCACACACATTTAGTGATAATTGTTACTACTGTTTTACAATTATTGACATAAAATGGCTTAGCTCAGGATAATATCCAAATTTAAAAAAATTCAACAAACAAGTATCAGTATAGAACAATGAAAGGCAAATATCAGATTTCCAAAGCTAAAGAATGCTTAGAAAAAAGGGGGAGAAAAGTAGTGGAAACAACCAAAGCATTCTTTGATAGATGACTGCATAAAGAAGTTGTGTTACATTTTCACAATGGAATACTACTTAGCGATCAGAAAAGATGAAATACAGCTATTTGTGACAAGATGGATGGACCTGAAACCATCTTATTAAGCGAGATAAGACAGATAAAAAATCAAGAACCATGACTTCACTTATAGGTGGAATATAAAACTGAAAGCAACAAAGGAACAAACCTCATGAACACAGTCAATAGTTTAGTGGTTACTTGAGGGGAAGGGGGAAAGGGGGGAGGGGAGTAAGGAGGGGGCATCAATATACGGTGATGGAAAGAGAATTGACTCTGGTGGTGAGCACACAACACAACACATAGATGATGTAATGCAGACTTGTACACCTGGAACCTATGCAATTTTTATCACCCAATGTCACCCCAACAAATTTAACAATTAATTTAAAAAATATATATGTATTTTGAGCATGGAGTCAGTAGTTAGAGAGCTGCTAGGTGTTCTAGTCCCTGGAGAAGTATGCCAAAATTGACCAGTCAATCAGGAATCACCTGATGAGCACTAGTTAGGTCATCTGTCTGACAGACCCGATACCCACTGAAGGAAAGTAACCTCGCAATAGCCAACCACCTTCCTGCCTAGTATAACCTCCTTTTCCCCCTATAAATCTTCCTATAAATCTTTTACTTTGTACAGCATCACAGCTCTCCTTTCTATCTGCCAGAATAGATGATGCCTGATTCAAATCAAGTTTTGCTGAAATAAACTTTAAAATTTTTAATACTCCTCAGATTATGTTTTAACATCTGGTATTATGCAAAGCATACACATGCTAGAAAAGAAATGCATGGTAGAACAAGAGTGAAAGTTGTAAGCGAAAACGTATGTTTGTAAATTTATGTGTATGTGTCTAACAGAAAAAGAACTTAATATTTCTCAGTAAAAAATGCAAAATAAGAGCTAAATGTCTACTTGAGTATTAAATGATAGTCAAACTAAAAATCGCCTTATGTGTAAGCCCCAACCTAATCTCAATCAATATTCAGCAAAGCAAATACACAGAGCTGATAACTTCACACCAAACTAAAATGATAAAAATCATCATACAAAGTTCAACTGAGTTCAACGTAAAAAGGCAAACAAATATAACTACACTGCATCCCCAGTCCTCCGAGGTCCTTTTTATACTTATAACTAATGAAATGAATTGATTCCCCCTTCCGTGAACTATACTATGGTCAGCACTCTCTTGGAGCCTCTTTAGATTTGGGGTGAGGGTGGGGATCACTGTTCTCATCACTTCTCTTCATGAATTTCTCAATATTTTCTCATTGCCCTTGCTCCTCTGCCTGTTTCCTCTTTCTGACCCATTGTTACTTACACTTGGCTATTGTCCTTTCTTTTCATCCATCCACGCATCATCACTACAAAGCCAATGCACATAATGAACTTGCATTGAAGTTTAAAGATGTCATAGAGTGACTAGACTACAGCACAAAATAGTAACTTGAAAGTCAACATCAGATAACACTATGTGAATAGTTCTTGGCCAGTCTCCACAGAATGGCTTAAGAGTCATACTTTCCAGGAAACCCAGACTATTAACATGCTGTAGACTCAATCTTTGAAGACATATCCTTTCTTCTCCGTGATTCAAGGCCTAGTAAGCCTTTGTCTCCTCTTCACAGAAATGATTCAAAAGGATGTTACTTTATTACAACTTCGCTTTTAAAATCTTTCTCATGTTAGCTCCCAGATGTACCTTTATAGACACCACCCCAGAAAACATACTTTATGGGTGCTTTGCTAAATAAAATGGCTCCCTAGGACACATCTATGCGTTTACTACAACTAAGATCAAACAGCCTTGAAATTAGTTTTTTGTTATTTTGGGTCAAATAAAAATTCTTATTCAGAGTTTCCTCTCTCACCAAACAGGACTCATTTTTAAACAAGAGTAAATTTCTATTTTTTAAGAAGAGGAACTCACAGGGTGAGTTTAGAAAGGCTTTGAGTGCCTGAGAAATTTTTCCTGAGCATAGGACATGTAAAAGTGAAGATAAAAAATAAAAAGGTCTGAAAGTTTCTCTTACATTCTATATTTTGGGAGAGCAAAAGGGACAGAGAGATGGAAATAAAACGGCGAAAGAGAAAAATCATGAGAAAAGCCTTCAAAGCTTGGGATACTGGTGATCTGAGATATACCCATAATTACTGCAAGATTTAGACTAAATATGTAGAATTGCAATGGAAGAGACAGCATTCAGCTGCTGTACCCATAAGAGGCCATTTGGGTGGATGATTTCTGGGTGGCAAAGGAAGCAGGGAAGGGGTCATGGGCAAGGACTTCCGCCTCATTGACTCCTGCTTCCTCCAGGGTCTTTTTTTAGCTGATTTGTCATCTATGGTTCAGCTAGAGAGGAGTTATTTTCACTTTCTCCCTTTTTCCGCCTCCTGGCTCTTGGCTATTTAGAATGGTGTTTAGCTCAGACAACAGCTGGCTACTGTCACTTTTGTGTAAGGTATGAAGTGCCACACTTCAGTGTTTATTTCAGAGGCTATTTGAAAACACTTAGGTTGGGCTTTCACCTCTGACTGCCTGGACCTTTCTCTGTGTTTACTCATTATGAAAAAACTGGAAAGGAAAACGCAAGAGGCTCTCTGTGACAATAGGAATAGCCTCTAAAAGGCAGGCTGCCGTATTCAGGGGAAAGAAATTCATGTAGTAAATTAGCGAATGCAATCTGCACCTGACCGTCTGTCTGGTGGTCTGGTCTGCAGAGAGTGGCTGAGATCACATTGATTTCTTTCTGAAGCTTGAGTCATACTGGCGGGTCCTCACTTGCTCACTTGTTTCCTCTCTCAAGAATTTTAATGCCTCCTCCTTGGCTAATTTGTTCTTCCGGGTCACCTAAATACTACTCCTTTAGAAGCAGTGCTTCAAAAAATCTCTTTCCTGCCCTCTAGAAGCTCATGGCTTCTCCATCTACCCAGGAACCTTATAGAAAAAAGCTTAAGATTTGGTGCCAGGCATACAAGGTTTCAAATCATAACTCTACCACAAACTACACAAACATGTTACCCCTATGTCCATTTATAAAGTCTCAATTTCCTCATGTTAAAACTGTTGTTGCCTTTACGGCTTTTTCAGCCAGGCAGAGAAGAAAGGTGATGAAAAAGCACATTTCTTAAGAGAAAAGAAAAACTAAGAAGTTAAGTGAGATGACTGACCACCTACACTTGTACTAATATGTTGCCGTTTTCAACACGTTGAGTCAGGTTTTCCATGTTTCTAACTTGCAGTAGTATGAGTACTCAAAAATTTCCAGAACCATCCCCTCAGCAGAAGGGCCACAAAGACTTTAGAAACTTGGAGACTTAGAACTTGCCCTTTGACACCAGAGAACTCTGAATTTGACCTGAAGCTCTGCCACTCTGTCTGGGTGATTTGAGAAGCTCACTTGATCTCTATTTTTCCCCAATAAAACAATACTCATGATGTCGACCTCTTAAAGATGTTGTGAAAATTAAATGCAATGAATTAATTAAGGTTTGTCACCTCAGATGCAAAATAAGCATTCAACAGATAAATTTATTAATTTCCTTACATTAAACAATTGTACTGTCATGAGGGTTCTTGGCCAAGAAAGTAGCCTCAGAATTCACCTTCGGTGTCAGGCAACTAAGCGTCTTTTACAGAACTAACACTCACACCTACGGATGACAAATTCTATATTACATTTCACACCAAACTGCTTTTCTATCAAGGAAATGACTCAAAACGCCTAGAAAATGTACAAAAGGAATTCCAACATTGATACAGCCTGTCCCATCAGGATCCGTTTCTTTGTGCTGAGGTTGAATGTTATGTAAAGGATCCCAGGAGGGCGGGCCCAGCATTCAGCTAAGGTGTCTAACACCTTGGTCAGGGCGCCTGGGATGACCTCTATGCATTTGGCTCTCATTTTCTCCATTTCTTCCTCGAGTTGCAGGGACATGCGGGAGAACAACAACAAAATTTTTTTATAATTTTCACCCTGCAAAAACGACACCTGCAGTTAGGAGCCACAGAAAGAAGCAAAATTGAAAGCAGAGATTGTTTCCTAGGATCCTTTCCGAAGGAGTTTTCCACACCTTGGGAGGGTGCTTATTTAGCAAATACATACTGCCCTCTATTGGAAAAGCGGTACATTTCCACTCTGCCGATGAAACCCGCATAAAGATTACCAGCAGCACCTTAAGTGAAATTGGTGGAAAACGGTAAGTTTCCTGTCTAGAATCTGCAGGGGCCACTCCTCCTTGTCAGAACAAGAGTCCTACACAAAGCCTAATGCTGCAAAGTCTAGCCCACATACAATCCTTGTGAGAGATTCTTTATTTTAAGAAAACAAATAAAAACATATTTTCTTAAAACAAAACACCAACATGTTTTTAGTTTTACCCCTTACCGTAATTCCCAAAAGTAGCTGAGACAGCTCACTGATGCCACTTCCAGTAAGATAGAAAAGGGTCTCTTCTGCTCACCAGGACGCTGAAAATATCTCTCAGCTGATGGCATTTAAGGACTAAAATGCCCGATTCGAGTGTAAAAGCAAGAAGAGTAAGGTTTATCCTTGCCGTGATGATGTCTAATACTGCCACTCTCAGGTCTTAAATAATGCAATTTTAAAATCATAGTAAGCACTTGATTCCTAATTTAACAGCACTTTTCCCCAAAACTATATAGAACCAGAGATTCAGTTCCAGTCCCAGGCTCTTAGCAATGCCAAGCAGCAAGTGGAAACACACGTGTTTTCCAAACACAAAGAAACAAACTGAAAAACATTGAGCCAACTAAATAAAGGGACAATATTAATGAGTGAAGGCATACGATAAAGAAAAGATAAAAGCGAAAGTGAAGGCACACAGAGAATGCACATAGTCAATGCAGCAGGTGTGGAACCTTCTAGTGAAATACGAAAGAATCTGCTAGAGGAGGAATTTTTTTTTTTTGCATCAATCAACCTTTAATGTCCAAAAGAGGCATGGAGGCAGAGCACAGGAGATGCGGTGGGGTCTCAGCCCCTGCTCCAGAAATGAGGGAGAGATGAACACAAACCAGACATTTCCAACTAGTCACACAAGTCTGGGAGGGCAGAGGAAAACACAGAATTTGACATTCAGAAAAGGGTTTAATACAGGAAACTCAAGCACCATCCCAGTCCCCACCCTCCCCTGTCAGCATCAAAGAAAGCTCAGCACACACTGAAGGCTTGGGAGGGGACATTTGTCTGCCACCCCACCAGCCCTAGACTCAGTCTTAAACTAAATTCACAGCATGCTTCTTATTATACTATATACAGAATGGTTGGGTGGATGTCTTCTCAGTTGGTTCATTTGCTTGGGCTCCAAGAAGAGTAAGCCAGACTTCCAAATTAGAAAACAGCCTTCAACAAAGTGGTGCAATGGTAGCAACTGAATTATGGGACCTTCTAACAATTTCAAACAAAATAAACCCACTGGAAAGTCTTGGCCAACACCTAGACTTAAAAACCTATTTTACAAAAAAAAAAAAAACAAAAAACTAATCCTTGTTCGTAAGATGTTATGAACAACTTGAAGAATTTCAAAATTATGTTGCTGGAATTCACTACTCTTACCAACGAACCCACAGCAGAAACACAATGGTATCTGAGGGAAACACAATAGTGTTTCTATTGATGGGGAACAGCTCGCCTTCATCTACTGCTCAGTCAATCTGTACCCGTTTTTCAGAATTCTTAGCCTGTGAATTTTCCTCCAGAAATCTCTCTTGTAGGGGTTAATGCTGGCACTATTGCACTTACAGTATTGGAAGGGTTCCCGTCTAGGCAGCCTCTCCCCATTCAGAGAGAGGCTTTCTCTAACAAAATTTAGAAATCTATAAGTGTAGATCTCACTCACCATATTTCCTGCTACTTGTTCTTCATTCCCACTGGGAAAGAAATTTCCATCCTCCATGGTTCCAAGTTCATCATGGGTTCCTTCTAGCGACACAACGCGTGTGCACTCCTGTGAGTAGACACAGTCAGTCCCTTTTCACCACAACTCTCTGTACCCCGAAAATGGGCCACCTGAGGAAGCTTCTGCTTGTTCTACGCAATTAACCAATCCTGAGCCAGCCTGAGCCCGCACAGGGGCGGGGCCTGCTGAGCACGTGCAACCCCCTAAGTCTACCTGCACTCCCTCCGTTTTAACCTTTGGCCCTAAATGCAGAATGGGTTTGGATCAGCCCATCAAGATCCTTCCTCCCTACACCTTACATGGACAATTTAAATCCTGAAACCTCGTTCTGCTCAGAGGTCCCAGCACAAGCCCAGTACCTCACGGTTTCAAAGCAGCAAACGAGTATTTGACTCCCCCAGGTCTGAAAGGCTGGAGGGCTCTCTTTTCCTATAATTACATTTTTGCCTCAGCCCCAGCTGTGGATCCAGCCGGAAATCGTTTCCTGCTAAGTCTCTGAGGTTCGGACCTTTGTTTGTCTACTCATGGAGATCAGAGATGCATACTTAGATTGTATTTTTGCCTCTACTGTGCTTATTCACTAAGGCCTCTATGACTGTCTGGCTTGGCCCAGTCTGTCCAAACAGCATGGGTGTGGGTCCCCTGCACACCTTTACCCCAGCCCAGTAGTTTTATAATAGCCCCTCACTGGCGGTCAATCGCCAAGGTCAGAAGACCATGTGGCTGGTTTAAAGCCTCCTGCCCAGGCTGTAGCAGTTAAAAGCAAACAACACAACTATAAAACTCCCCCTGGCCTAATACAAGCCTCTGCAAACGACCAAGGTCACAGCGGCCTGCCTTGCCAAAAGCCTTTCTAGAGTATATTTTGCTCCCCTAATTTCAAGTCTTTTATGTTTAGTTCTTCACGTTCTAGCCAGGGCATCAAATTCTGGGTCTCCCAAGAGGTCCCCAATAAATCACACACCTCTTCCTTGCTCAGGTTCTGAGAAATAGAACCAAGAAATGACTGGGGGCCAAATAGCCTTGACTTTCACAATGGATAAAAGGCCAAGTTGGAGAACGAACACCAAGTTAGCATGAACACCTAACAGCTTTTCCAATACTGCAACCCAGAACTGGAGAGGTGCATCCTTCTAAGTACAGTCGGACTGCTTCCCCTGCCTCAGAATTTCTGCTTCCCAGGTTTACCAGTCAGACATTATTCCACCTCTCCAGAGGCCAGATGAATAGGCGGGCAAGAGAAAGGCTAGACTCTGTTTACAGAAAATCTGTCCTCCTGAAAGTCAGAGAAGTGGGAGAAGAAAGGATCCTTGTAACACATACTACAATGTGATAAAATGGCCAGTACTGATGTGGCCCGCCCTCTGTCTCATTAATTTTTAGATTG
The DNA here is from genome assembly GCA_004027555.1 of Craseonycteris thonglongyai. Taxonomy (NCBI): domain Eukaryota; kingdom Metazoa; phylum Chordata; class Mammalia; order Chiroptera; family Craseonycteridae; genus Craseonycteris; species Craseonycteris thonglongyai. The sequence continues at coordinate 20,388 of PVKE010020224.1, forward strand.
TCAGTGGTCAACATGCTTGGTCACATATTGATTTATACCTCACCTTTCCAAAGATTTAAGGAGATGTCAACATTTGCAAAACAACCCAGCAAGACAACTGGAATGAAAGGATAACGAGACTAAGAAAATAAGATATACATACAGAAAACAGAGTATATCAAAATACATGACCTCCCAGATGGAATTATTTTGAGCTTCTCACACCTGGTTCTAAAAGAAAGCACCTACATCCTCGCTACTTAGTGGGATGTGATGACCTGGCATCACCTGGAAACTCATAGGTCTAACCTTATCAGGTATCTACAAAGGAGAATAGCTGAAAATATATGGAAAACAGTACTAATAACTACCTTAATGAATACGTCTAAATAGATGTTAAATAAGAAGGAAAGGTAGACAAGAGCAAACATGACAGAGAAATACAGGGAAGACAGAGAGAGAGAGAGAGAGAGAGAGAGAGAGGAAGAGAGACTAAGAGGTAGGTGGGGACCAGGTCATGCAGACCTGTCTGTATCACGCTGGAGAGTTTGGACTTTATCCAGAGGACAATAGAGAGCCATTAAAAGATTTGCTTGGGAAAGCCGGGACCAGTCCGCAGGTTAAGCACTCACTTTGCAGCCCCAGGTACCGAGGATCAAATCCCTGCACCCGCCCAAGTGGACCAATATGCTGAACTGGGGTGAGCTTCCCATGCGGGAGACCCCTGGCCTAGTTCCCAACTTGCGCGGCCCCCGCCCACCTGTGTGGAATGAAACCATGTCAAAAACTGATGATGTACAACTATGGGGACTGCTCTGGGCCCTCCCCCTTCTCTCTGCCTCTCTCTGTCTCTGTCTCTCTGTGTCAAAAACAGTAAAATAAATCTTAAAAATAAAATATTTGCTTCTGTTGCTGTCTGTAGTTGCTTTTAAGCAAGGAATAATGCAGTCAAATAACCACTCCATATATCAACCACTTTTATATCCTCCATAAAATGATAGAGTTGGATTTGGTGTTCCATGTGTAGAATCATGATTTATTTCCAAACCAGGACATTTTGGGGGGGTAAAGAGAATACTTTGAAATTATTTCAGAGCAATAGACAACAACCTAGACAGATCTTAGTAAACCAGGACACAGTAGATCTTACAAGTTCTCAAATCCTGTGACCCTCGGGCACTTCTCTGTTGACCTGTGCCATCACTACACCAAAGAACCCATGAGTCACATTCTACTTAGCCCGACAAAGTAGAGTGAGCCCATCTAAAGTGTTATTCAAACAATTTTCTTTCATTTCATAATTCCATGGACACACATTATAAGCCCATAAAATTCAGCAGCCCATTAAAATAGACAGCTTGGCTTTAGAAAACTTTTTACTACAACTGCTCAGTATTAACCCCCTTCACCTGCATTCCACAAAAGCATAAGAATTTTTTTTAATACAAATTTGTAATGCGTGGATTTGTTTCAAGAGTTTTTGGAAACATGAAGATACTTGGGAATAACAAAACAGAACAAATGGAAATTATTTCTCCATGACTATCATTCTCAAGTTGCAGTTATTTTGCTAGATTCATCATAAAAGATTTTTCCTCACTATATTATTGTCCATTTAAGCAAGAGGCTTGGACCAGTAATACGAACCTCTAGAATCAGACGTGAGTGAGATTTTCATAAATATAATTTAGGGATGCTGGGATAGCTCAACGGCTGAGTCCTTGCCTTGCAATTGTGGGGCTCAGGGTTCAATTCCCAGCTGGGCTCATGCAACCTCATATGCTGAACTGAAGCATGACTGATAATGTCCCGGTGACTCAGCAGTGAAGGTTCTCACCTCCTGTATGGGAGGCCCCTGGGGAGGCCCACACCCACCTGTGTAGAATGAAACCGTGTCACAACTAATGATGTACAACTATGGAGACTGCTCTGGGCCCTCCCACTTCTCTCTCTGTTTCACCTTCTCTCAAACAATAAATCTTTACACACACACACACACACACACACACACACACACATATAATTTAACATGGTAATTGCAAGACTATTAAAATTAATTTCAAATCCTGATTGGTTTTTACTACATTAGAATAATAAACAAAATGTAAAACTGTCTACAAATAGTTTTTCAATCCATCAAGGAATAATCCTCCCAAAATAATGTTCTATGATATGCCACAACCAAAAGGCAAACCATGAACTGTATAAAGGATATGACCTGAATAATGCATATAAAACACAAAGCACATATATCATATAAACAATATATTTATAGAGCTTTGCAAAAAAATAACAATGGTGAGATGCTGGATAATTTTGATTTTCCACTTTTCTTCTCATTATAATAAAATATGATCTGTATCAGCAGAGTTCTTTTAGTTTTAAATAGGAAAGCTGATACTTCTCAAAGTTTAATGTGCATATAAACCAAGTAGTGATCTTGTTAAAATGCAGAATCTACTTTATAAGCTTGGGATGGGATCTGAGATTCTGCAATTCTCAAAATTCCTAGGTGGGGAAGCCGGGATGGCTCAGTGGGTTAAGCGCTCACTTTGCAGCGCTGGGGACCAGGGATCGAATCCCGGCCCTGGCCCGTGCGGAACCATATGCTGAACTGGGAGCTCCCCCAGTTCAGTTCTCTCTCTGTCTCTGTATCTCTGTCTGTCTCTGTCAAAAAATAAATAAATAAAATATTAAAAAAAAAAAAAAAAAAAATTCCTAGGTGACGCTAATGTTGCCAACCCAAGGCTCATACTTTAGAGTCAAGGCCGTAGAATTCTAGGTCTCCCAGGTGGCTGCACCTTAAAACCTGCAGAGTTTTGGGGTTTTTGTTTTGTTTTGTTTTTAACACTGAAAGTTTCAATGCAATTGGTCTGAGCTGGGTATCAGCTCATCCAGGTTTTAAAACTCCTCACATGATACTAATGTGCATTCACTTTTGAGGACCACTGCTGCTGAAGTTTATATTCCAAGAGGTCTAATTCTATCTTTATACATACAGCATCTGCACAATGGGTGGTTTTCACATAATTTCCATGTTTCATGTGATGGTAGGACATTAGCCTTTGTAGTATGGACCTTAAGATATGCATGTTTTTACTACAGTGATCGCTTTTGAGTAATAAGAAAGCAACGTCTCGCCCTCAGCAGCAGCTCCAAAATGGCTCCTTTGGTTTAAAACTCTCAATGAGTCAACAGGGTGTTTGTTCACTGGACGCTAAATGCACACTAGCTGTGAAAGGGCAGCGTGGTTAGAGAATACATATTATAAATCACAAGTATGAAAAGCCACTTGTATATTTTTCTTTTGACACTCAACTTGTACTCATCTTGGAGTCAGCAAATATGTACTATTGTTCTTTCTCGCTGTGCTTCTGATCTTAGCGAGCCACTTCCCTCTCACAGCTCACACAGGGAATGAGGGTGCTCTCCAATGGCCCCCACATGCCCTTTCAATGCTTGCATTCTAAAGTTCTCTCCTCCTTCTCTCCTCCCCTTTTTCCTAATGGCCATGGTCCTTGCCCATGTCACCAATGTTGTCATCCTCTCAAATGCTCTCAAACGTTAGTGTTTATCTGAATAATCAGTAGAACTTCCTGACTAGATTCTGAGCATCCCCTGGGTCTCTGGTATAGTAAGTCTGGTTGTAGGGCTTGAAAATTTACATTTCTAACAAGTTCTTAGGTGATGATGAGGGTGGAGGTCTAGCCAACTACTGCTAGGGGTGTCCAACCCTTTGGCTTGCCTGGGCCACATTGGAAGATAAATCGTCTTGGGCCACATATAAAATACACTAACGCTAATGATAGCTGATGAGTTGAATAAAATAAATAAAATAAATAAAATCTCATAATGCTTTAAGAAAGATTACAACTTTGTGTTGGGCCATATGGAAAGCCGTCCTGGGCCCACAGGTTGGACATGCCGGCCTAGAACTTTCACAGAAGAAAACTTAGAATGTTTTGCAGTGGGGAGTAATTAGCATAGGGTGGGAGAGAGAACGGCACTTAACTTCAAAAGTGCACTGCCTAAGGGCTACCAAGCAGTTTTTACCTGCGTGCTTTTAGAAAATTCTGCCTGACCTACCTTACACATCAATCTACTTGGAGGAACATATCCTTGCTTGCCATTACTTGTGTGTGATTTGGTACCAACTCTAAGAAGAAAGTATATGATTGCTCCCCTACTCGAAATAAAAACAGGCTGAAATGAAGTGCTGTTTCTCTAAATGTGATCAACTCACTCCTTGCAAAACCGGCTTGGGCTGGGAAAAGCATGAGCAAGAAAACTAACATGCAAACAAAATCAGTCCAACAGTACTATAAGCTAACTTCAAAAACACCTGCTCACAAAATTTAGTTATGAATTGCCTGCAGAAAATGAGGAATGAGGGGATGCCGGGATGGCTCAGCGGGTTGATCACTCACTAGTCTCCAACCGCCAGGGTCCTAGGATCAAATCCGGGCCCAGGCCCATATGAACTCATATGCTGAACTGGGGTGTGACCCCCCCCCCCCAGTTTGGTTCTTGCTGAGGCGAGCTTCCCATGTGGGAGGCCTCCAGTTCAGCCTCCAGCTCGTGGGAGCATGCCTCCCATGCAGGAGGCCCCAGCCCAGTTCCCACCCTGTGCAGCCCCCACCCACCTGTGTGGAACAAAACCATGTCAAAAACATACAACTATGGAGAATGCTCTGGGCGCTCCCCTTCTTTCTGTTTCTCTCTGTTCCTCTTTCTCTCTCTCTGTCAAAAACAATAAAAAATTTAAAAAGACAAGAAAATGAGGAATGATATCCAAGATAAGACACATTCCTCCTTGATATGTATTATTCAGACCATTCAGATACCAACTACCTGACCCTAGTGAGCTTTCCTAGTGAGAACATTATGATGAAATGTTTCTTTTCTAAATTTTACCTTTTTTTTTTCATATTGGCAAATCCATGATCTTAATACTCTTCACAGCATTCATCATTGAGAGGAAAATTATGAGCCAATAAGTCCACCATTCCTATGTGAAATCATACCTTTGTGTTGACCTGTAGGATGGAATATATTCACAAACAATGCTCACACACACATACATATACTTTATACGCTCATGTAAGTATGTGCACGAGATGAAAACATACACACATACAAGGGCTGTCCAGGAAAAAATCCAGTCATTGTCAACATAACAAGATGGTTACATGGCTGGATACTTTCCAGACAGCCTGTTAGATACCTGCATGTGTGCATATGTACTGTCTTTCTAAGAAACCCATTAAGGGCTAAAAATAAGACGATCAAGGGTCTTGCTTCTGTTTGCTCCAGCAGTGTGTTTTCGCATATTTAAAAGCTCCCCCAGAAACATGAAGGGGCTATGAGGGCACAGTGACGTCAGCACCAATCTGACAATTGCTGCTTGATTTGTTCAGGGACCCCTTACATGCCATTCTCAGCAGCCACCAAACCTATTTTAAGATCAAGGTTATTAATATTCCTCATTAAGCCATGGTAATCGGCTCTGTTTTCTTTCATAGAAAATGATGCTAAAATAGCATGAAATTCTCAAAATGGTTTAGATGAAAGGAAAATGAAGTAGTGTGAAAATGGCTTGGGTGTTTTGATTAATGTATTTTTTTAAGGTGGATATTAAAATGTTCACCCTGAAGCTTTCTCCAGTGTTTTGGAGTCTTTGTACCTGTGTTCAGCAGGCATAAATCTGAGGACGCCATGCTGCTTCTACCATGGGCATTTTTTCAGCAATTTCATATGAAGAAGAGGGATTTTTGAGTTTCGTTGTCATGGTAACCCTATATTCAGGTTGAAAAGCTTTATTGAATGTTTTGGGTATTTTCTCCATTTTCATTTAATAGATTTGGGTGTTCAAATGTTTAAATATACTACTTTAACTCAGCTAGGATTATTTGGCTATATATATATCGTTTAAATGCTGAGGCACTATAGAAAAGAAAATCTGCTAACTATGATTTTTCTTTCCCTTCCTCGATTCCTATTAGTACCTAAAATTTTTCACTTGCGGAAGGCAAAGGAAGATATAGACATAGTCTCAGATAAAAGAAAAATTCATGTCCTCTTATTTGTATCCCAAAACAGTACCACAATGTATTTCTGAAAAGGTCATTGTTTTTCCCACACTCTTTTCTTTTTTCAGAAGGATGAAGGTGCTACAGAGCAATGGCCAGTAGAGATCATAGGGAAGAGACAAGTGAGATGAGACAATTGCAGATTCTCAAAAAGGTGATCCTGACTATTTGTTCTGTTTACAAAGGTTCCTTGCCTTTGCCCAGAATTTCTGAAAACACTTTTCTAGGGAATGCATGTGTCCCATCACAGGTCAACGAGAGCTTCAAAATGAGAAAGACTGGATTAGATAAAGGATTTACTATGTGTCTGTGCATTGGGACATCTTTGAAGAATTAAATAGTAGTCCCCAACTATTTTGACCAGGGGCCTAGGGGGTGAGTCACCTACACAACAAACTTTGGGAAACCCTGCTTTCTAGAATCTTTCTAACAGGTATCTACTGTCCCAAATGTGAACAGAATAGGAACGGTTTCTGAGTGGGTCAGCAAAGTCATGTGTTGCCCTGCTCCATACCTGCAGAATGCACTTGAAGAGAGAGGTCTCCCAGAACAACATCAGAGCTCATATGAGGACCATTCCAGACCCCTGGGCAATACACTCTCTGTTTACTAGATAATCGCCTCTCCACAGGTACCCTCAAGAAACCCATAGCAACAAGACTCCCAGAGGGAGCTCTGGAAAGAAGAAAAGACACGTGCAGAACTGACCCTGGAATTCTGCCCTGAAAATAAGTCTAAGTAGGCAAACTTGACTTATCCATGAGACTGAACTTGGAAGGCCTCCCTCATACTCATGCTGCCATTTTCCCTACTCACGTATTTTAATCTGCAATTTAAGCCTCATATCACCCAGTACAGTAGCTGCAGCAGTAGGAACCTACAGAATAATGTTCAATCAAATATTATTTTCTTTGAAATGTTGAAGGAAATCAATTACTTAGGCTGATATGTATACCTTTTGAACTTTGATTCATGAAGACAATATTTCCATGTGGTTGCAAAACGTTCAGAAATCATTGCCCGCGTCATTTCAAAGTACAGCGCTGTGGATTTCTTATTCTGTATTGAAACATCCTAGTAAAGTAAGGTGACCAGATGTCCCGCTTTTGGCGGGACAGTCCTGATTTTTAACAATTTGTCCCGCATCCTGTGGCATTTTAAAAAAGTCCCGAGTTTTGGAAAGAATGCACGACAAACTAGGGAACAGCGGGAGATAGACCAATTTCTTTTTTTTTTTTTAATT
>PVKE010020225.1:0-27690 GCA_004027555.1 Craseonycteris thonglongyai
CTCAGCAATAAGAAAAGATGAAATACAGCCATTTGTGACAACATGGATGGACCTTGAAACCACCTTATTAAGCGAAATAAGTCAGACTGAAAGAATCAGGAAACATATGACCTCACTGATAGGTGGAATATAGAACTTAAGTAACAAAGAAACAAAAACTTATGGACACACTCAGTAGTTTGGTAGTTACCTGGAGGATAAAAGAGGAGGGGGGAGGGAGAGTGGGGGGGGGGAGTTGGGAGTGGGCACCAGTTATGTGGAGATGGAGGGAGAGCTGATTCTGGGTGGTGAACACATAATGCAATGCATAGATGATGTAATGTAGAATGGTACACCTAGAAACTATATTGCTGACAAATATCACCCCAATAATTTTAACAATAATAAAAAAAAAGATATATCCCAGGAATCTGTCACCTGGATAAACACACATTCTTCATAGGGAGCCCTTCACCAGGCACCTTCATGAGACCCCACAGGCTATGCAAGTAACAGTTCTGAAATTCTACCATATGCAAATGATCCCAGGTGGTGTGGGCAGACCAGAACGTGTAGCCCTCTAGAACAGAGTGTTACTATCCATAGTCAGTAACTGCCACTCACTGGGGAGACCTGAGAGTAGGAACTATTTAGCTCACATCTAAAAATATTCTCACTATTGGATGACACAAGAGTTTTCCTTATAGATGAGGGAGCTCACATCCAAACCCCCATCCTTCCACCACCAGCACAGGTCAAGTTTGTGAATTCTCTTAATCATAACCTCTGGAACACTGATCCTGGAAGCGTTCCCCACCCAGCCTATGCCAAGTCCCTTTCCCTCCTCACCGATGAGCACAGACAACAGCTCAGCCTCCACCAGGCAGGAGTCCACCAGAGACAAAACTCTAACACAAAGAGGTGGTGGCCTTATCTCTTTACTTTGCCTAGCATTAACCATGGTCATTCTTTCATGGAGGAAAGTTTCAAAACATTTTCCTTCCAACAACACTGGACTTTTTATTAAGTGACAGAGCTATGGAATAGTGGTGCTTAAAGCCCTCCAAGCAGCCATACTGCGGGCATTCACAACACTGGAAACAACTATCTGAGGTATAAACGGTTTTCACTTTAGAGTTCTATCCTTTCTGTAGTTACATTCTTTTATATGTGGGAAGGAAGAAGAATTCCACATAATTGAGATTGAAACTGAGTCAGTCCTAGCTATTAGCCTAGAGCCAAACCTTACCAACAAAATTTTAGCAAATATATTAACATAATGAAAGCCAGTCCTAATATTAATTCTTTTAGAAGCATGAAACACCTCCTGATACATAAATACTACTACCGTGTTCACGCCCCAGCATGTGACAGACTTTTCTCAACCATTGGAGAGAAAGATTAAGTTCCTGTTGTACTTAATCACGCTGCCCATCACCTTCCCCAAACAGGGTCAAAAGCAACAGAGGATTAGGGACAGATGCAATTCCATACTGCGTTTTAAATGCAGGACACATCAGAATGACAGTGAAAAAGTTAAACAAAATGAAGCTTTCCTTTCAAAGACAATGAACGCTGTGATGACAGTAATGCGGCATGAAGAAAGTGAGCTGTGCCAGACACTTAAGACACCAGGGGGAGAAGTGGAAATCAGTTGGTTACCTCTCTCTGAATCCAGGAAGGCATGAGGGAACAGAGCAGAAACAACATGTTAGCGTTCACACAGCATCCAGTAAATAAAACAGTCCCATTAACAGTAACTCTGAGCACTGACATCCCATCTTAGTCCCCTCTGCTGCAATTAATAACCTTTCAGGGCTTATTTGAGCTGAACTCTTACACAGAAGTGTGTATTTTGAGCCACATTACGATGGAGCCAAGAGATGCCAGCTGAGTTTAGAGGTAGCATATCAGCCAGTGGGGGTAACTGAGCTTAAATATCACAGTCAAATAAAGGAAGCTGTTTGCAGTAAACACTGGCAGAGCACTTGTCTTCATTTTCCAGATCCACCTGTTCCCAATAAAAACCATATGGAAACAGTGGCATAGAAACAGCCTTACCTGTTTTACTAATACTCCAGCCATTCTACTAACAGAGCTACAACATTATAATCTAGGTACTTTTGTGAAATGCATCATGAGAGGGCAAGAGAGCAGGAGAGAGAGAGCGGAGACAAAGCAGAAGGTCAAGGGCAGAGGTGGGGAGTGGGAGTGCCACTAAATGGAAGCTCTAGGGGCCAGCACACTAAGTGCCCAGGCAGAGGAGCGACCTCTGGAAAGGAGCTGAGAGCAATCTGGGGTTTAATGCTTTGGGTTTCACCCCCAGAGCTGACTTAAGCTGCCAGGGTTATCCTAGTGAAGTCGGTTAACCTCCTGAACTGGAGTGCTCACCATTCCTTTCTGGTCTTGTCACAGCCAACTTCAAAAGGCACGAGAACACAGCCCCCCAATCAGGCACATGGATGCATATGCATAAAGCACATCTGACAGCGAAACCATGGTCATGAAGTGAAAAGGCGGTGCTGTACATTCTGATACTGAACAATGACCATGACATTCACTATTAAGCAAACAATCCAAGTTACAAATATATGGTCTCATATGAAAATCAAAGTTTGAATGTGTATTTTAATATATATATAATAAAAAGTCTGGAACATAACATCCAGACTGTCAACTATTACTTGGAGGAGGGATTATAGAGGATTTTATTTAATATTTGTGTTCAAATATATTATTTAATATAAATAATCACCATTTGACTTTTGTAATACAAATAGGTAAATATCTACCTGAATATTTGAGGGAAACCACAGTGATGAACATTTTCCAAGGCACAGGTTAACAACACTGTAATATCGGTGACAACTACAGTCCCTTATGAAGCTCTGGCTGTGCTGTCTGAACAAGCAACCTGGCTAGGTAAATATTACTGTTCCGCTAGAAAAGGAGACAAGTTCAGAGAGGCTGGGGAACTTGATGAGTCACACAGCTAGTGCAGGGTGAAGGCAGGGTTTGACGGTGGGTCTACAGGACTCTCTAATTCTAGCCTTCTTAGAATGCACATATGATGGGTATGCCATACTTCCTCATAGTCCTGTAGAACCATCCATCCCATGGTTTGTCTCCCAAATGACCCCGGTTACTACTCACAGGTGTTCAAGATAGGGGAGAAAGCTTTGGTAAAGAATCTGGGGTTTTAGCTCCTCCCTTCCCTTGGCCTGTAAACTTTTGAGAGGGAGAAGGTGGCTGAAATTCCCAAGAGAGGCCCTTTAGGCTGAATAAGCAGATAGAGCTGTGTTCAAGTCCAGCTGGTAGCCGTGTTCCTTTGGGTACATTACTTACTTTTCCTTTTTCCTGGGCTCCCCCTATGTGCTAGGCACACTGTTAAGATAGTGTGCCCCTTGGAACCTGCTTCCTCACCAATGAAAAAGGACACCTAGCTCAGAGCAATCAAGAGAATTAAATGAGATGGTGTGATTACCTGGCATGTAACAAAGTGCAATAAACTGCATTATTATATTTACTGTCACTAAGTCATCTGACGGTTTCACGTCTTAGCTGGACTGTGCAGGGCAGCATTTGAGATGAAACGTCTCCCATGTAAGGGAGTTTACCTAGGGCAGGATTTGTGGCCCTCTCCCTCCCTGGATTTGCTGGGCACCACTGACCACAGAATGAGGGGCAGGAATCTCCGTTCATGTCCTTGTGCATGGCTTTGGCCCTACTATCAAAATTAGTCTTGGGAGGCAATTCAACAAAAAATCCAAAGACCTGGATTCTAGTCTAATCTTGAGTAAACATCAGACAAATCACGATTTTTCATCTCAGATTAGATAGTCTAGGAATAGCCTACTGCTCAGATTTTTTTAAATCAGAAAAGGATTTAAGTGTTTTGGCTCTTACTACAAAGAAGAGTGAGCAGGTAGCATTTCTTTGATGAGCTTTTAATATATACCAAATGTTTTTCATTTTTATTCTTAATAAAATGTTTATGCCTAGTGTATGGCAAAAACACTGCCCAATAACCTTAAATCTAGAAACCTGAGAATGCATGTTTCTTTCATATATATTTATTATTAGAGCCTTGTATATTTTAAATCAGACCCATTACTAGTGATTCACTTAAGGAAATAACATCAATATGTAACCCTGACGGCAGAAAAACAACACTGCAGACTTTTAAGGTGTATGCTTAATAGACACTACTTGATTTAAGTGTCAAAGTGAAAACCAGTCATAAAGAGGGGCTTTAGAGCTTTCACTGAAATGTCATTTTTAAAAAAAACGCTGAAGAGCCACAGTGGCAGATGCTCCACAAATTTGACACCTTATAAAATTGCCAGGGGAAAAGCCATCAGCCCAAAGCTGGGCTCCTGCCGGAGATGCACCATTCTGAGAACAGAGGAAGCTAAATTTAGAGTTGGGCACAAGCTTACTCCTTCTCACTGTAAAAAGTGCCAGTGGGAGGAGTTAAACCCCAGGATTAATTCCACACCAGCCACACATCCATGGCTGCCTGATCAGCATACTCTCAATGGCTGGTTCTTGGGACAATGAATGTGGGAGTAATCAGCATTATTTTCATTAAAATAAGCCTGAAATAACAGAACTACTTGGCATGTGTAACTGGGTATCCAAATGAATAGGAAATTCCTCAAAATAAATAGCACACCAGAATGACAATGTTTGTGCCAGGGTTTTGGAAGAGGACACATCTCCCAATTCCCAGCACATCCACCCTCCTACATGTTATGTAATACAAAAAGCACATAACCGTTGACTTTTCACAAACCAAGCACTGAAAGCAGACTTACCAGTGTACTTCTCGCTCCACTTTTGCATAACTCACTGCTTCATGCTACTTTTTGAGGCCTAACTTTCATCAATGGGGGTCTTTAGAGCACCAGCACAGGCCAGCCTTCTTTTCCACATGAAAATTCAGTAAAAAACTAGAAAATTTTATGCCATAAAAACTATCATGCCAACTCCTGAACCTGACAGTTTATTTTCCCCCCAGCTTTAAGTATTTTTGGTTTTTGTCTCTGACATTTATTAGCTGTTTGCCCTTAGTCAAGGTCCTTAGCTTTGTTCTACAGTTTCCTCATCTGTAAAATAGAGTAACAATGGTGCTCTCTTCCTAAGAGTGCTGTGAGGATTACACTCAGTAATTTATGTAAAGCTTCACAGCACAGTATGTGGACCTGTGAGTGTTGATAAGCAGTGTGGTAACCAACTGGGGGTGAGAAGGGGAAGGTGTGCTGAGAGGAAGGTTCCTAGCCTGTTTTGGATCATGAAATATTTTGGAATCTGATGAAAACACTTCATAAAGAAATGTGCACAGATCCAGAATTTTATGCACAATCTTAGGAGGGTGGGGGGCAGAGATGCAATAATTCCTGAAACTCATTCATAGAACCCTTTAATCTTCCATACCCTGCAGGTGAAAGTCCTCTAAACTAAACCGAATTCTGACTTTAGGCAAATTTACTAGCTGGTGTCTGATGAGTTTCAGGAAATTCAGCTCAGGAAAAGGTTCTGTCCTTCCTAGGACCAAATGGTGACAGAAACATCCATCTCTGACCAAGTGTCCCTTATTTTATAAAGCAAGTGCCCTTCCCACCTGCCCGCTCCTGCCCACCAGCACTGTGCAGCCCACATGGTAAGGAGAGTTAAGAGTTCCAATTGCGTGAAGGTGAGGATCTAAAGTGGTGTAAGATTATTAAAATTCAAGGCACATTCTTCTAAACAAAGGACTCTCTCATACCACTGGAGAGAAGACACAAGAGTTATCAGTCAGCTTACTAATGAGGGAAGAAAGGATATTTGAGAAAAGCCAGGAAATGAGTATTTTTTAAAAGTCCTTCTTTGAAGAGAGCGTATATTAATGAGTGTCTGTTCTCATCTGTTTTGTATTACAGATAAAAAACCCCAACAACCTTGTTTCTCTGACTATGTGAGAGAAAAAGATTGCACTCACAACTCATATTTAGTTGTGAAGTGAGAAAATAACACATACCATTTGAGATTTCATGGTGTAAAGTTTAAGGCATAATCAAAGGATAAAATTATGTAAATCAAGCTTGTTCAACCTGCGGCCCCTGGGACACTTTGAATGTGGCCCCACACAAAGTCGTAAACTTTCTTAAAACATTATGGATTTTCTGTGCAAATTTTTAAGCTCATCAGCTATCATTAGTGATAGTATATTTTACGTGTGGTCCAAGACAATTCTTCTCCCAATGTGGCCCAGGGAAGCCAAAGAACTGGATATCCCTGATATAAATTTTGAGGTCTGACAATTAAGTTCATGCACTCATCTTAGAAAAAGTGCTACATGCCTCACTGCTGAATATCACTATGGTCACCTTCAATGTACTCCCCTTGGGAAGCTATGCACCAATATCAGCGCCTAGTCCACCCTCCAAAGCAATGAAACTTTCTGGAATGGCCATCAAAGTCGGTTACCATATTACCCTTGATGTCCTGAATACCATTAAAATGTCTTCCTTTCAATATTTCCTTTATCTTCTGGTAAAGAGAAGAGTCATTGGGGGCCATATCAGGTGCGTAGGGAGGGCATTCCAATATAGTTATTTGTTAACTGGCTAAAAACTCCTGCACAGACAGTGTTGTGTGAGCTAGTGCATCATCATGTGTGATACAGGAGCCATGAATTGTTGGGTGAAAAGTTCTAGTCATTTTCATCTACCTTTTTCACACAGCCTTTTCAGCATTTTCAAATAGTCAAGTGGGTTGACTGACTGTCCAGTTGGTACAAATTCATAATGAACAACCCCTTTCATATCAAAAAAGGTGAGCAACATTGTTTTGACTCTTGATTTGAACTGACATAACTTTTTTGGTCATGGGGAATGGGATGACTCCTATTGTGTACTTGGACACTTTGTTTCAGGGTTGTATTGTACACCCCTATTTCATCACCAGTGATAACATGGCCCAAAACAACATCTTGGCTCTCCAAAACGTCTTGGCAAACTTCAACTCTCCTTTGCTTTTGTTCATTGGTGAGCTGCACATACCTTTCTCATGCCAAGATTTTCAGTTCAGAATCTCCTGTTTCTCTGTTGATGTTTACTTGGTCTGCTAGGCTTTTCACAGTTGACAATTTTGATGTGAAATCTGACCAATTTTTGCAATGTTTTTGTCAGTTCTGCTCATTACTGGCTGCCCTGACCTCTCATCATCCGTGACGCTTTCTCTCTCAGAAAAATGTTTAAACCATTTGTACACGGCTGTTTTCTCCATGGCATTATCCCCATAAACTTGGACTAATGTGTTCCTGATTTTACTCTCACTCTTGCCAAGTTTAACAAGAAATTTAATGTTGTCCACCGCTCTAATTCAAGCTCCAACATTCTCATGATGGCACACAAAAACATGCAACAATAGTGAACGCCACTCAGTAAGACACTGCCACATGTTGACACAAACACAGCTGTGAGACACTGATATATCAAGGTTATGAAACCTTACCGAGTTGTTTGTACCGTGCTGCCAACATAAGAGCATGGTGGAAAGTTTGTGAACTTAACTGTCCAACCTTGTATACCTGACTTGTGAAACCATGTGCTGGATTCCTTCCTTAAGTTCAGATGATAAAACCAAACCAAACCAAACCAAACCAAACCAAAATACTTGATACCTAGAAGGGTTCTATCTGACAAAGTACAGCAATGTGTAAATGTTTAAAGACTTTGATACAGAGGGCCAAAGATGACAGCTCTCTACAATGGGAATGTGGTTTCTATGCAAGAAGTGCCATAAGGGTACCAACCACTGGCAAGTTAGATAAGACTCCTGGTTAAAAATCATAGTGAGGGAAAGCTGGGATAGCTTAGTGGGTTAAGCGCTCGCTTTGAAGCCCGGGGGACCAAGGATTGAATCCCGGCCCCTGCCCATGTGGACCCACATGCTGAACTGGGGAGTGCCCCCAGTTCAGTTCCTGCCAGGGCCTATGTGGGAGGCTCCCAGCCCAGTTCCTGCCCTGCGCAGCCCTGTGCCCACCTGTGGAGTGAAACTAACTATATGGAAAACTAATGTCAATTATGGAGACTGCTCTGGGCCCTCCCCCTTCTCAGGTTCTCTCTGTCTCTGTTTCTCTCTGTCAAAAATCAATAAAATAATTCTTAAAAAAAAAAAAAATCACAGTGAGCCTGTCGGTGAATTCTCTTCAACTTCATTCCACTAGCCAAGTGGGGAGCCTCTTGTGCGCAAGGCACATTCTTATATCAGTTTCTAAATTTTCAAGAGATTTTAGGACAATCACTATAAACCTAATTCCCATTTCTTTGTGCAGATACAAGGAGTACTAGTGTAAGTAACACAAAAAGCCAAGATAATTGGCCTTCATTTGAATTTTGGAAACTTCCATTTAGATAAAACTATTCCTGATACTCTGTAAACTCAATAATACCTAAGCAAAAACAGATATCAACATAAGCGTGATTGATTGCTAATCACAAAATAATAGTAGCAACTCCCATTTATTGAATATGCTACCCAGCCAGGTTCCATTCTTGACACATGCTATGGCCAAACCACATGGAAACAATGCAGGGGAAACATTTCATGGCACTCACTTTACAAACAAGGTATCTAAGGTCCAGGGGGTTTAAGTTGATAATCTCAAAACCCACTTCGTGTAGAAAGTGGTGGATCCACAAGTGGAACACAGGTCTGCCTGGCTGGTCTCCCTTGTGCTGTTTTTGGGCACTTGGCACATAAGCCTGCCTCCCTCCCAATTAATAGGCTCAAGACCCCCAGTTCTTGATGAAGAGAGGGGGCTTCAGCTCACTCCTCCTGTCTGTACCTACTGAACTTTTGTTTCCACCACTGCAGTACACGGTGACAAAAATTAAGTGCTGTGTTCGGTCTAAATAGCTTTCCCAGGCAAAGGCTGCAGATTCCTTTCTTTACACAATAGCTGCTTATCCCGTTGCTCCCCTGCTTATGACCCCCTTCCCCTAACTCCCTATCTATCTCTCTGAACTCACTTCCTGCCTTGCCCACACTCTCGGGGCTCCAGCCACATTCGGATCCTTCTGTTCTCCAAAAAGCATGTAGACCTGTTTCTGCCTTAGAGATTTTTCTCCCTCTTCTCGCTGACTTAATCGCTTATTCCCCAGGTCTCCCATGGAGGACTCCTTATGATCATCACCTCCAAAAGAGCCTTCTGGACCACCCAGTCACTGCCAACACTTGCAGCCATCTAGAACCTTTTGTTTGTCCTTCCTTCTTCTCCAACAAAAAAGTAAAGTCCGTGTATGCATCAGGGACCCTTAATGCCTTGTTCAGTCACCATTGCCTAGCACGTAACAGGTAATCAATAAATATCTTTGAATCACTGAATAAATAATTAAACAAGGCAATCAAAGGACTCTCCTTCCTAATCATGCTGACAAGAACCTAAGGGAACAATGTCGCAAATAATAGAGACTTGGTTGGATTTCTTTTGCTCCTGCTACTATTCATCACAGACAGTACTTTAAGGATGAATTTAGCTCATACTCCCTTTCCATGTCATTTGAAACAATGTTAATAGAACATATATTTCAACTGAATGGGCAGAAGGTGAATTCAGAGATTAGTAATCTTTTGTGATTCTGTTTGAAAGCAAAGCAAATCGATAACTCTGATTATCTCCAGCAGAAACAATATTGTTTCCAGAGGCCCTAACTACATTCCTTCTTCAGAACATCTGTCTAAATGAAAAATGGCTCTTCTGCTCCTAAAGAAATCAATATATAAATTTCCCTTGTATATTGATTTCTATCAAGCTTTACTGTCTCCCCAGATAATTCTCTTTATATTTGTACTCTACGAGAAATAAACCTTTGTGTATCGTTTAGGGAAAAGACCCCAAACAACACAATGCCATCCATGCTGAGGCAGAGAAGTCAGAAGAGCTGCAGGGCAGCACACAGCTCCTGCATCTCCCCACACCCAGAGGCAGTACACTGTCTTAGGAGGAGTTAACTTCTTGATAACAGGTTGAAAGAATACACATCTTTCCTATTCAGTAATGTTACTTAAAACAAATTATTGTAGATTTAGGTAGAGTTATTCCATATGGATTAAAACCTAAACCTGTTTTCTTTCTTTCTTTTTTGTTTTTGACAGCAAGAGACAGAGACAGAGAAAGACAGAGAGAAGGGGGAAGGCCCAGAGCAGTCTCCATAGTTGTACCTCATCAGTTTTATCTATCTATCTATCTATCTATTTATTTATTTATTATTGTTAAATTTAATGGGGTGACATTGGTTGGTGACATGGTTTTGTTCCACACAGGTGGACAGAGGGCTATGCAGGGTGGGAACTGGGCTGGGGGGGGGGGGCTCCCACATGGGAGGCATGCCCCCTTGAGCCAGGGGCTGAACTGAGGGGTGAAAACCTAACTGGGGGCTTCCAGCATGGGAAGCACTCCCCAGTTCAGCATATGGGTCCTCATGGGCTGGGGCCGTGATTCGATCCTCAGTCCTCAGAACTGCAAAGAGAGCGCTTAACCAGCTGAGCCATCCTGGCTTCCCCTCAACTGAGATCTTATATGGAGGTCCAATATGAGAGGGATAAGAGTCAATGTGGAACTCTGCCATATTTTATTTCAAAAAGGTCACTAGGAGGGCAGGGGAAGGAAAATAAAAAATCACACAACTCTTGGACAACAGCATTTTCATGTACTTTAACCTGGCAAACAGATGTATACTGACATGACAGAATCAAGTCCAATCAACCCCAATTGTCAACTTTACTCTCTGCAGCTGCTTTTCCTCTATCATAATTATTTTAAAGATTTATTTTGTTTGAGAGAGAGAGAGAGAGAGAGAAAGGTCCAGAGCAGTTTCCACAGTTGTGCATCATTAGTTGTGACATGGTTTCATTCCACACAGGTGGATGTGGGGCTGCACAGGGCGGGAACTGAACCGGAGGCCTCCTGCATGGGAGGCTGAGAACCTTTGTCACCATGCCATCTTAGTAGTTACCAGTTGTGCAGCACTTCAGCTTAAGAAGTTGCAAGTGGCGGGGCTTTGAATCAAACCCTGGACCTCGCAATCGCAAGGCAAGGGCTCAACCGCTGAGCTATTCTGGCATCCCCTCTTATTATAACTATTTGAGCTGTAATAATTTATTCATCCCCAGAAAACATTACATGTTTCATGGTAATGTGTCCAGGCTTACAGATCAGAAGGGCTGGCAGTCCCAGACACTTCTGCCCCTTCTCACCTGCCTAAAATTCTGACTGCAGACAAAATGTTTTATGCCTCAATACTTTTATGCACTACCAAAGCAAAATTGGTTCCAAAACAAAAGTTTCCTTACAAAGACACTGTAAGCTTTTAAGTACATCTCTCTTAAATCTTAAGAGAGAAAGAGGTTGTAACAAATTCCATCAGAAATCAATTATTTCACTTCTCTACTTTATAGATACAAGGAAATGGCTTTTCTAGCTTACACAATGCTCTGTAATGTTGTGAATTTCCTGCAGTTACTCGAAATATTACTCTTTCTGATTTGAAATACATACAGAACAAGTTCTATTTATGACAATATCAGTTGTTGGAATCATGTAGTATGCTTGCTGCACGTGAAATAAATAATTTTAAATCCAAATGTCAATGGTTTTTTTATAAAACAAGGAGCAAAGGTAGAGTTATTCCATATGGATTAAAGCTTAAACTTGTCTTCTTTCTTTCTTTTTTACAGAGAGCAAGAGACAGAGACAGAGAGACAGAGAGAAGAGGGAGAGTCCAGAGCAGTCTCCATAGTTGTGATCAGTTTTCGACATAGTTTCATTCCACACAGGTGGGCAGGGGGGTGCACAGGGCAAGAACTGGGCCAGGGGCCTTCCATATGGGAAGCACACCCCGGCAAGAAATACACCAGGGGCCACACCCCAGTTCAGTATATGGGTCCGCACGGGTTGGGGCCAGGATTTGATCCTCAGAACCTGGGTGGGGTGGGGTGGTGGGGTGGTGGAGGTGGGGGCTTGCAAGGTGAGTGCTTAACCGGCTGAACCATCCTGGCTCCCCGTCTTCTTTCTTACTTCGATCCTTCAGTTTTATGACAGAACAAGGAAATGCTCAATTGTGGGATAAGCAGTTGAGAAGGACAGTGAGGGCACTGAAGGGTGAACTGTATCTTAGAAAAATGGCCAAGTGCACAAACAGGATTGCACTGTTTGCTCATCTACCCTGGAGATTAAACCAAAATTAAGTCAAGGTCCTGATACAACATAAACTGAAAGTGAGTTGTTCCATTGCTTAGCTATCCTTATAGAGTCAATATTCCTATTAATATTTATTTCCAACAGAAATAAACAATAAATCTAAAATTCCAGGTATTGTCCTAGACTACTACTCTTCTTTTTGCACCTTTTACTCAATCCTGGCAGTTCAAGCTCCACAAGTTGTTTCTCTTCATCCCAGCTAGCACTATTAACACTTTGATATTCCCTGGACTAGGACTTGTTAACTGGTCCCCCAGCTTCCATCTCTGTTCCCCATACCCATTCCCCTTACCAGCATTCACTGAGATCTTTTTAATGAAATAAATCAGATCATGGCGCTCCCCTGGTTTCCACTCTTCAAAGGCTTCTCATGGCATTAAAAAGAAAACCCCTGGGGATGCTGGGATTGCTCAGCAGGTTGAACACTTGCCTTGCAACCATGCGTTCTGGGGATTGAAATCTGGTTCTAGCCTGTGCAAACCCACATGCTGAACTGTGGCACAACTGGTAACAGCTGAGATGGCGGTGAAGGTTCTTGCCTCCCATTCAGGAGGCCCCCAGTTTGGTTCCCACCCTGCACAGCCCATATCTACCTGTGTGCAACGAAACCAAAATTATGTCACAACTAATGATGTACAACTATGGAGACTGCTCTGGGCCCTCCTCCTTTTGCTCTCTCTCTCACCTTCTCTCAAACAATAAAATAAATCTTAAAAAAAAAGAAAGAAAATGAAAACCCAAACCTTTAACCATAGCCAAAAGCTCTGAAGGATCTTATTCCTACCTACCTCAACTACCCTGATACATACCATTGGCCTCGTTGATCTTGGTTCCAGCCACAATAACCTCCTTTCAGACCCTTCAACATGCTGAGTACTCCTTTACCTTGGACCTTCCCACTCGTTCCCACATGCCTGGTTTCTTCTCAAACTCCAAGCTCAGTGTCAGCTCCTAAAACAGGCTGTCTTTTGGTGGCCCTTTTACCCACTGAACTACTCTGTTACATTGTGATGTTGATGGTCTTCATGGCACACGTCCTAATCTGTATCACTTTGCTTCTGAACTGTTTTCTGGCTTATCTCCTGCCTCTTTGAATCTTGCCTGTCTCATTACTTCATGGACCTCACAAGATGCCTGACATATAAACGTTCCATAGTTATCAAACAGCAATTTAACCTACAGATTATAAATATCAAGTACAATATCAATATCATGTGATAGTCACATTTAAACCCTAAAGATAGAAAATGAAATGTTTTCATCTACATTCATTCATCTGCCCATTCAACAATTATTTTTGAAAAGTATCATATGCCAAGTAGTATGTTAGAGTTTGAGAAATCCCAAGGTCTAAGATTTTCTCAAAAATGTTACATTCTGTGTTTAAAAAAGGCACTTAGAAAAGAACAAATCACTGCTATCGAATATGTTTTCATGTGACTCTCGGGATTTGTAGAAGTCTGAAAACTCAGACGACTAAGAAATTATTACCGGTAACAATAAAAAAAAAGAAAAGAAATGACATATTATCAGTATATTCCCTCAAACTCACAAAAAGTTGAGAGAGTAAATCAGGGCTTTCCAACTGTATTCCAGGTCTCTAACTCTAGGAGGCAACTCTTCCCACTTGGGGAGACTGTGAACAGAGAAGTAAAACTGCTCAGTCATTGGTACACAAATTCATTTCCCCGAGAGGCTGTTCAAGATGAAAGCTGTTGAAGTGAGACTAGGAGACTGCATAACTGATAGTTTTCAAAATAGGCTGGAATGACCACATCCAAATATGTAATTGTGCAAACCCTTTTAGAACTCAGCTTCTGGCCCTCCTTGCAGTCCCGCACTCCTGAGAGGTAGCCACGATCAAGACAAGCAGGTTCAAGAGGACAATTACAGTGCACAATAACCCACTGGTATTAATACCTCCATCCTTGGAGTGGAGGTGTCCTTAGCCCACCTGTTTGTACCTAAAACTCTGGGCAGCCAGCAGCAACACCTTGGATCCTGACATCCACACTGCTTCTCAGGTATGCTTCAGTTCAGAGGACCTGAAATGAGCCCTAGGCCAGCACAGTGTGAGCTCCAGACAGCAAGAAAGTACCTATTACATTTACCATTTAATCAATAATGCCCAGTACATAGTAGACATTCAATAAAATTGGTTAAATAAATTATTTACACTGCTCGAAAGCTAGGACCTGCTAGAATGACAGAAGAACTCATAAATACACCAGTTGTCAGAAAGGTGGAGTTTCTAAGCAAACCAGCACACAGCCTACATCTTCACTGAGTCTCACTCATTGCACTAATAATGTTAACAGCCTCTTCTTCAACAATAATTGCTGATACTTTGTGGAAAGTCTTTACCCCATTACACATTTTTGTTCACATTTCATTTCGACAACACAGCCATACTTTAAAAAAATTATAGACAAAATTTATAACTTTGTAGTTAGGGCTGATGTCTTCACAGTACGTTATGCTTCTAACTTCTTGGGAAAGGCCTTGGGACACATAAAAATTCCTTTCACAAAGCAAACAATAAAAGGCAGTAGCAAAGATCTGAACTTTAGTGAGCAAACTTATAAACTGATTTTGTGCCATAGGAAACCTGGAGAGGTTTCCTCTCCATAGGAGAGACTGTTCAATGGTCTAAAAAAACAGAGGACAATGTGAAGAAACCAGTCAGAACCCATCACTCATGATACAAGTCCAAGCCACGCTGCAGCTACAGTTAAAAAATAAGGAAAGGATGAATGGATTGCCTCCTCCTCTACCTTCTCCCACCCAGGGCAGTAATGAAGATTCACAGCTAACACACTAATTAAGAAAACTGATGGACATGCCTCATAATATTGGTACAGGAAACAGGTAACACATAGAAAAGGCACATACATATTCCCTGACAGTCCTATAAAGTTTTGTACGCAATATTTAAATTGTTTTTCTTTTCAAACAACAAAACAAAAAGCAAAACAAAACCCACTCATTTTTCAATACCAAGAGCAAGCATGTGACAAGTTGGTTGCTTTTCTGCATTTTGGGAATTTGAGACATTTTCTCATATGAAGTCACACCAATATTCGAAATCAGGGGTCTCCAAACTATGGCCTGCGTGCCGAGGCCCTCTTATCCGGCCCGTGGAGACCTTTTTATCTGAATAAAATAATATTAAATAAATAATTAAAAACAACATCTATGTTTTGATTCTTTTTTTATTTGGATCTCAAGTGTGTAGTCGGCCCCCAAACTGCTGTTTGATAGTTAATGAGGTCTGCGGGCTGTAAAGTTTGGAGACCTCTGTCTAAATCATGCAACAAAAATTATTTGAAAATGCACAGTATTTCTACACTAAAAGACATTCCTTTTAATTAAAAATTTGGATTACCTAGACCTTGCAGTTATTTCTCACTCCTAATAGACAAGAAGCCATAAATGTGATTCATTTAAGAGCACTCATTTACTAAATCCTGTAACACTGGCCACAACAGAAATGCCCAGTGCAGGCCATCTGAACAGGCCACCAATAAACAGCTTTCTGCCACGCTGGTAAATTGGGATCAAAAGACTCCTTCCTACCCACCTACTCCATTTCACACAATACTTATCCTTCCCTCCAGCGAGGCTGAGTGGCTCCTCCTTAGCCGTTCGGGTCGCCCGGACCCGGCACCTCGCTAAGTGCTGACCAGGGGGAAGGGGGCGCACAGCCTTTGTCGCGCGAGTCTCCTGGGCCCTCCTCGCTGTCCCCGCGAACGAACACGGGCTCCGACACAGTTCGTTACCTTTGCATGCACCTGCAGACAAAGACGCACCACCCCTCCCCACGTTCCTCACCTGGGCCTCACAGCACTGGGCCGGGACGCCACGCCAGCCGGGACGAGGGGCGTTCGCGCCTCCTGGCCTCCGGCCCGCCCCTGCTCCCCGCCCGCCGCCGCCGCCCATTGGCTGCTGGAGAGGCGCGTGGGCCGCCGCCCCGCCCCCTGCGCCCCGCCCCCACGGGGGCCCTCCTGGCGCCCCCAGCAGCCTGGGGCTGGGCCTAGGCAAGCGAAGGGAAGGGCGGAGTGCGCCCATCGCTAACATGCCCCACGTGCCCCACGTATGTGAGGCACGTTTCCCTCTCTGGACTCCCAGGACTCCGGAAGTTCATTCGAATTCCACTGAACCTCTTCAGAAAGTTGTCGTCCGGGGCTTGGGTGTCTGCTTTCTAAGACACCCGTGGTGATCCGTGTGGGGAGGGCGGGCAGGACTGCAAGCCACAGCCAGAAAGCCTCTGCGATGCCAAACTAGTTTTCTCAACCAGACAGCAAGTTCTGAACTGCGCTGACTCCCTGCCACGGATTCCCTGCAAATTCAGACGAGGCCCTTACCAGTAGTAATTCACCGAGATACCCCTCTCTGATCACTGCCTCTCTTAAGGCATCTTTCCTTTACTGCTGACTTGAAGCCAAGATGACACTGGCACCCCAACACTGTCATCTCTAGCTGAGAATTCACATACATGGAAGCAGAAAAGTGTCCAGTTGGCTAAGTGACAACATTTTAGATAGGAATGCTGGCCAGCTATTGGTCAAAATAGTTTGAAAGGAAAATCCAAGGTCTCTATATTCTCTGTGTGCTCTGAAAGCATCTCCTCTTTCTAATAGTTCCTGGGCAAGAATAAGTTATTTTTTTATTTTTATTTTTTATTGTTTTTGAGAGAGAGAGAGAGAGGGAGAGAGAGAGAGATACAGAGACAGAGACAGAACTGACCTGAACTGGGGTAACTCCCCAGTTCAGCATATGGGTCCACATGGGCCGGGGCCAGGATTTGATCCTTGGTCCCCAGCACTGCAAAGTAAGCGCTTAACCCATTGAGCCATCCCAGCTTCCCCAAGTTATTTTTTTAAAGAGTTATTTTTATTGTTTTTGACAGAGACAGAGAGAAGGGGGAGAGCCCAGAGCAGTCTCCATAGTTGCACATCATTGGTTTTCTACAGGTTCATTCCACAGGTGGGCGCAGGACTGCGCAGGGCTGAAACCCGCCTGGTGCCTCCTGTATGGAGCTTGCCCCAGTGAGAACTGAACCCCAGCCCAGCACATGGGTCAGTATGAGACAGAGCGGGACCTGATCCTTGGACCCTGGGGCTACAACACGAGTGCTCAACCTGATGAGCCATCGGGCATCCCCAAGAATAAGTTATTTGATTGAGCAATTAATAAAGAATAACAGGCAGGGGACATCAGCCATGCTTTCTGCTATATTCAAAGTTCCACACGCTCCTTTTATAGGGAAACAAACTGAAAATAGAAAACATGCAGGAAAAATCAAGGGTGTATGTAACTAGGAGGTCTTGTCAGGTTGTAGTAAAATGCATCACAAAGTGTACTGGAAACGTCTATTAGTGCTCATGACTTGAGAGGATTAGACATCTCATTTGTTCAGCACATTAAGCTCATCTTAAGTGTGTCAGGTTCTGTGCTGACAATTTTATATGAGGTTTTTCTGGTTAATGGCTGTCTTTCAAAGGGGAGGGTGAATGATTTAATTCACGGTGTATCTGAATCTATGACCAGTAACATTGCAGTTATTTAGAAGAGCTGTTTCCAATGAACTGCTATGGCAACCACAGTTGTTTGGAATGCAGCTCAAATTGAAAGTGGGAGTGCGTGGGTTTGAGGTGTGGGGTTCAGCAGCCAGAACAGGCATTACCAAGTCCAGAAGTATGAACCAATTTCACAGGGTTACACCTGTCACCCCCTTCAGAGCCCTTCCTTCCTTCCTCACACATAATTCTAGTCTGTTTGATTATCTAATTTTCTATTTATAGCACAGTAGAAGCAACAAATCAGATGCGGCTGCCAGAATAGGTGATAGCACAGAGTGACACCTGAGGGTCTTCTGTTCAGGAAGTCATTCTTGATAAGACCTGGAAACTCTACCTCTGACTTCTCTCTCAAACTTGTCTCCCTCTCTCCAACTACACAGCCATTACCCTAGTTATAGCTGCTGTCTTCTTTTATCAGGATGGTTTCAGTGTTCTTCTAACAGTCACCCTGTTTCCAATCTTGTCACCAACTGGCTAGTCTCACAGCCACACATGTATTCCTTTAAAAACAAAAACAAACAAACAAACAAACAAACAAACAAACAAACAAACAAACAAACCAACCACACATCTGAGCATCCATGCTCCTACTTTAAAAGTCTAATGGCTTCCCATTGACTGGAGACACATAGCCCATAGTCATTTCAGGGTCTCTGAGGTCACCTGGGATCTGGTCCCTATTTTCTCTTTAGTTAATGCCACAGCCACATTCCCTCCTCTTTCTCTCTGCTGCAACTTTATCTTCTTCCAGTAGCTGAACTAGTTCAACTACTTCCTACCTCGGAGTCTTTGCACCACTGTTCCCTCCTGAAATGCTCTTCACGGCATTGCTTCTCACCTTCATATTTCAGTCTGTGTCCTTGGGGAAATCATCCTAACTGGCAGGTCTGCCCATCTCACCCTCACCAACCCAGCATCCCAGACTTTCCCTCCATAGACCTTGTTTCCTTTCACTTTATGGTGAGTTATATAAACTTATAGTAGTTTCTAGTTTTGTTTTTGTATAGCAAAGGATTCAACTTCGACCAAAGAGAGGTCTGGCCTTTGCCCTTGGCTTCCGGGAAGTGATCTCTAAGACCATGAAATGTCATACCTGATATGAGCGTTGTTTACTTGAGGGTCTTGGGTCACACTAGATAGTCAGTCTCACAATGTGGTTTAGGGTAGGGCCTTTGGGTCATTTGGCATCACTGATACCTTTGAAGGGATTAGAGACTGAGATCAGCCATGTGGGCAGGCAATCAAACCTTTGTGATGGAGCCCTAATTAAATTTCTGGGGGATGCTGGGATAGCTCAGCAGGTTGAATACTTACCTTGCAACCATGAGGTCCAGGGACCAAATCCCAGCCCTGGCCTGTGCAAACCCATATGCTGAACTGTGGCACAAGTGGTAACCACCGGGATGGCAGCAAAGGTTCCCACCTCCCATGCAGGAGGCCCCCAGTTTGGTTCTCACCCTGAACAGCCCCACATCCACCAGTGTAGAATGAAACTATGTCATAACTCATGACATACAATTATGGAGACTGCTCTTGGCCCTTCCCCCTTCTCTCTCTCTCTTTCTCTCTCTCTCTGTCTCACACACATACACCGTTCAAACAATAAAATAAATCTTAAAAAAAAAAAAAAGAATCTTAAAAAACAAATTCTGGACATCAAGGCAGAGATGAGCTCCCCTGCTTAGCTCCATGCATAGTGCCAAACATCAATATTGGGAAAGTTATGCAGCCCATGATACCACAGGGAGAGGAAAACTGAAACTCCCTGCTTGGAACTTCCCTGAATTCTGCCCTCTGTACTTCTTCCCTTGGTTGATTTTAATCTCTATCCTTTAGCTGTAATAAGCTGTAACTGTGAATATGTGAGCTTACAGTAAGTTCTGTGAGTCCTTCTAGTAAACTGTGGAACCTAAGAGTGGTCTTGTGGACTTTTCCCCAGTGTGTTTTCAGCAGCAAGCACATTTCCTGACACAGTAAGTGCTTAATACATTTAATAATGATAAAATGTAATAAATTAATATTTTTCTATAGGCATTTAAAAAATGAGCATGAAATCAGCATGTAATGCCTTTATAAATTCAATAATAAATTTCTTTTTTGTAAACTCCTACTTCTGAGTCAAGGTCCAGATTAGATGCACCTCTTCCATGGAGCCTTTGCCTACTCCCCAGGGCTTGATATTCTGGCTTTTGCATACTCTGGCCCATTGAGCTGTGTTCTCAGCAGACAGTGGTATGAAAACATCTTTATTTTTGAAGGTCCTATGTTGGATGAATGTTGAATCCTAGCATCAGGTATGGTGCTTACACAGAGCAAGGACACAAAAGGTGTTTGCAGAATGAAGGCAATTTTTAAAAAAAGATTCGATATATAGAAAGATAGGTTCAGTTATCTGAGAAATTCTGGTACATATTACAGGTGAAAAATAAGGTAGCTATTAACTGTAGTAACTAACTGTTATAATGGTATTCTATTCTATTATTTTATTTTCTTCTTTCTAAAAATAAAAATGTTCCTTAAAACTATTATCCACTTTAAAAGCCTGACATACCTTAAATAAAAATATGAAAGAAGATCATCAAACTTTTAAAATATCACCTGACTCCTTAATCAGAATGGAATATTAGTTCATTTTCATTAAGGAAAAACAAAACAAAACACACAACCAATAATCTTTCTTTCCTCTGTACAAACTTAATTAAAAATTCAACCAGCATAACAATAACCTATGAGGTCCCCAAGTAGCTCAGAAAAATCAATTTTATTTCTTCCAGACCTGCAGTTAAACTGGATAATAACTGCTATAATGTGTAACAGCTATAATCCAATTTTAATTTGTTTGATTACATGAGTATAAGTAGTAAACAAATAAAGTCATGGTATTGTCATAACAATGTTCACACTGTTAACTCATTATAAAAAAAAACATTTTAATTTGATCCTAAAAACTATATTGATGAACTTTCCCAATATTGATGTATGGTAATATACATGGAATATTGCTAACCAGAGAAGCTCAACTGGGCCTTCATGTCCAGAATTATAATTTGGGCTCCATTGTGAGGGTTCTGTTGCCAGATAGTTTATAATTGGAACTACCTTTAGATAGCATCCACAAATGTCCTTACATTGCCTTACCCTATTAGGCCTAAAGTAAAAGCAGCTTTGAACTCAGAGGCCACTTGAAACTCTCCCTAAATTAAAAAAAAAAAAGATTTTATTGTTTTGAGAGAAGATGTGAAAGAGAGAGAATGAGAGAGAGGGGCGGGTGGGGAGGGCCCAGAGCAGTCTCCATAGTTGTATGTCACCAATTTTTGACATCGTTTCATTCCACACAGGTGAATGTGGGGCTGTGTAGGGTGGGAACCAAACTGGGGGCCTCCCACATGGGAGGTGAGAACCTTCACAGCCATCCTGGCTGTTACCAGTTGCACCACAGTTCAGCATATGGAGTTGCGCTGGCTGGGGCTGGAATGGAAGCCCAGACCTCGTTATTGTGAGGTAAGCGCTCAACCTGTTGAGCTATCCCAGTATTCCCTCTCCCTGAATTTAGGATAAGAAAATCCCTGAATGATTCCTTTAATATTTGAGATTGTATTTAAATGTCCCTTCATATCATGCTGCATAATCACTGAGGACATCAAAGTAGGATCCAGTTAGTGGTTTTTAAAGTATAATGTGCAGAATAACCATTAAAATGAAGACCCCAGGGTTTTACCCCCAGAGTGTAACTCAATCAATAGGTTGGGAGTGACCCTCTGCTCTTTTCACATCAGCACCTCACCTTCTGACCTAAAAGATTTGGAGGCAGGTGGCCCATGGACTGTACACAGAAGAGGACAGCTATGCTGTGTGGGTAAAGGAAATCAATTGACAGATATGATGCAAGGTATCTCTTGCTGTGTTACCCACTAGATTCTGATCTCATTGAAGCTCAATCATGCATTATTCTTTTTTTTTTTAATCTTTATGGACCAGTTCAGCTTAATAAATAAAGTCATATTCATTAATAAATATAATAATAAAATAAATCAAGTTGATTTGTACCAAAGTAGCATGCATCCACATTCATTCATGGACATCAGGAGAACCAGGGTCACACATGGTCTTAACAAGGTTATCAACAGGGCAGGACTGACGTAGATCAGTGCCTTTCAAACTTCAATGTGCAAATGCATCCTCTGGGGATGTGTTAAAATGCTGATTTCCATTCAGTTGATCTGGGGTGGGGCCTGCATTCTTTAAAAGCTCCTAGGTGACCTCTAGTCCAGACACTCCACTTTGAGTGGCAAGAACCTGGATGCAAACTAGCCAAACAATGGCCACAAGGACAAATAAGCAGCAAAAACAAATTCAAGCTCAGATCTGCAATGAACCTGGACAATGAGAGCCAGGGAGCTGTGGACCAAGAGTATTTCCCCAACTCATTTTAAAGGACTGTGCACCTGATGGTTGTTGTTCTTAGAGAAACTGATCAAGTGCACTTGTAAAAAAACCTAACCAACTAACCCAGGGGTCTCCAAACTATGGCCCGCGGGCCGAATGCGGCCCGCAAGGCCCTCTCATCTGGCCCGTGGAGACCTTTTTATCTGAATAAAATAATATTAAATAAATAATTAAAAACAACATCTATGTTTTGATTCTTTTTTATTTGGACCTCGAGTGTGTAGTCGGCCCCCAAACTGCTGTTTGATGGTTAATGCGGCCAGCGGGCTGAAAAGTTTGGAGATCCCTGAACTAAACAAACGAAAAACCTCCATATCCCCATGAAAATTACCAGATACAGCAGAAGCTATGTTTGCACTTACACAAAGATGCAACTTTATTCTAAAAGACCTCCAGATTTTACCACAGTATCTCTTTGACTCAACTCTTAACAAATTTTTTGACAAAAAATTTCTCCTGCCCATTGATTGGCCTGTAATCTTCCTGTTCTGCCCTATAAAATACAAAAGCTATTTATAATAAGTGTATAAAACAAAATATTTGTAAATGGAAGACATTTCCAAGCCACAGGCAGGATGCATAGCACATTTTCTTCATGTAATATTCATCAGCTAGAACCTCCCCTAGACCAAGACAGTGAGCCATTTGATGGCATTCCCTGTACTATAAGGAGATTTTGACTTCCTCTCCTCCCCCTATTTCACTCAATAGTTCTCATGTTCTCAAATTCTAGGTGGTGGGAGGTAAGCATAAACGTTACCCTCTAGGATTAAGAACCCTAGTAGAAGCAGGACCAAATTGAGTTCTTAAAAGGCATCCGCTTGACCTCCCCGTAGTCCCTTCACTGCTTTGCTTGCTAATCTGAGGCACACTTAGCCACTAATCGTAACTTCTGATCAGCATTAGCTAACAAGAATTTCCTCTTTGAGTTGATACATTTTAATTCCCACCAGAAGCAAAGACCCTTAATGTTTTAGTTGGCCTGTGCAGCTTTATATTGTACAAATGCCTAATTTTCCCCTCTGCCTCTCCTCATCTGCAAAATGAAAATAATAGTTTGTCTCTAAAGGCTGTTGTAAGAATTAAAAACAAAAACAAAAACAAAAACTTAACAAAACCAGATATCATGTGATTAGCACTGTATCTGGCAAACGGGAGGCAGCCAAATATGGCAGTTGCTATTCCTATGATTATTCACTAGGCTGTTTGAAATCTTGAAATGAGCTCTCTAGTGGACAGCTTGTTGGCTTGTCAGTCCTGGCCCCCTTTTCTGGGAAATACCACACTGCCCATGTGGCAACAGCAGGTCCCTGCTTGACACCTTCCTGGTGTGCTAGACAAGGGTCTCTTCCCTCACGAGTTTGTAAGTGAGAGACTATATATACTCTTAGACTGGCTGGTAAGAAATGTACATGGTCATTTTCTACCACATGAAACAGAGAATAGAATGAAGCCAGGAAGAGACGTGAAAACCAGAAGTTCACCCTGACACTACTTCAGGCCCTGTCTGTCCTCAAGGCTTAGCCACTTCCCTGCCAAATCCTCTTCCTTAAGATCATTCAACTTGTTTTCTGTTGCTTGTAATCAACGATCCTTAACACCTGCATTCCCCACTGTGGTGGAATACTCACTGGATCTGAGGTCAGTCCTAACTTTGATAATACTCATATATGACTCCAAAAGCAATCACTGGCAGTTAGGATGGCTGTTTTCTCATCATACGTCCAAGAAGACTTATCTTCCAATATGTGGGAATCCAAAAATGAAAGACAATATACCACAAATTCAGAGTAATTAGAGTTGAAGATATCAGCCCACCCAGAGGCACCATCGTGGAAGAAGAGATTTAGTAAAACAGGTTTTCTGCTACGGTCTGTCACCCACCAGATGTGGGATTCTGTTCAATTCACTTTACCTCTTGAGTCTCAGTTGCCTTTGGAGTACTTGGAAGTATATGAGACAATGACAAAAATAGCAGCAACAATAATAATGGCAGTGAATGCTTGTCTGGTCTATCAGTAAGGGCATAACAAGGAAAACAAAAACTGTTCTAAATATGTGAGACAGGAAATTAATGGAATTTGTGTCATGGGTGATAGCAGAGTTAAAGAGCAAACAGGAGACAGTAAGGAACTCAGATTAGTAACAAAAGGGAAGCAATTACAACTCCCAGGCTGAAGGGTTCAAGGGAGGAGGTGGCAGAACCAGAGCCCTGGGTTCAAGGCTTGCCAGAGAAGCCACAGCTAGGAGGTCCACAGAGGGGAGAGGAACACTGGCTTCTCCTTCATTCAGCCTTCATCACCTCCTAGTGGACAAACCCATGCAGAGCCTGGAACCAGCCTGCCAGGGTCAGAAGGCAGCGGGGGAAGGGCTAGAAATGGGAGGGAAGGAAAATGGACTACTGCTCTTACTAGATGTGTGCCAACACTGTTCTCAACTCAGCAAGAGTAACCCATTTACTCCTAAGAGGTAGGCAGTGTTATTGTCTGATGAGGAGACTGAGGCCCAGAAAAGGTTATATAACTTGCCCAAGAACCCATAAATAGTGAGTGGCAGGCCTGGGATTCAAATCTTAAAAATGTTCTTTCTTCTAAAGGTATGGCAAATAAAAACACAATGCCACATTGTTGCAATTACTATGTGTCTGTTGTTAGATACTGCAAATGCTGTGAATATTTAATACTGGAACACGGCATTGAAGCTGTTTATCCACAAACGAGCATGCTACATATGGATGCTCTTGGTCATTCTGAACACTGCATCACCACACGGAACCAGGAATGGCTACAAACTCTCAGCCCTCCTGGTTCACAGTCAGGTCCTCAACATAAATTTTCCCTGTGCAACCATGGCCACAGTTTTTTAGGCAAACAATTATTCCCTTCTTTTCTTTCTTCAGTATTTTTCCAGACACTACTAAATTTCAGCTTTGATGTTATTGAGAATACTCAATATTTGACATTTTTTTCCAGTTCTTTTTTTACCTTTCCTGTATAAAAGTTATTGTTAAATGACACTGGAGGCAACCTGACTACGTTAGGGTCTAGATGAAGAGCATTTCAATAATGATTTGTGTAACAGTCACGCCGGGTCACTCCTTTGGCCTTCTGATTCATGACCACGGCAGACATAACAAACAGATGGTAGAACTCTACCTCCACAGCAAGTTTGCTTTTGGTCCCTTGGCTCTTCTCGACCCCAAGCTTTCGGGCCTTAAAGCTATTCGGTCAGAGATGGCGAGTAACCTCTACTTACTATTCGAGCATTAGGACAGACATTTTCCCCAAATAAGACAGATGTCTGAGGGATCACTTTATAAACAAACGAGGCCAGACTTTTTTTTATTCTGAAAGCAGACAGCAAATGTATATGAAACTACAAAATCTTCTTAGGAAAAAAATTTGTTTATTAGTTTCCTTGCTAATTACTTAATTGTTGCTTTATCTTTATAGGCTTATTGCTGCGAAGGTTTATTACCTATGGCAGGGGTGGCCAACAAGTGGATCGCGGTCAACTGGTCAATCGCGAGGCCAATTTTGATCGATCGTCGATCGCTCACAATATCTGGGGTGGAATTCCGTGTACCATGGACTTTGAAGTGATTGTAGAAGACAAAACTTTCTAGCAATAGTTTAAAGCATTCTGGGAATTTGCCAAGGTCATAAATTCCTAGAATTCTGACAGCCTGACACTGTGATCTCCGCCCACCCAGATAATACATTTTGACTTATGTGTTACACTTGTCACCGGATGCAATGCATGAAGGCAACAGTTATGACTCGACTCATCGAAGAACACAGTCAGTTAGCTTGAATATTTGGTAGTGTCATACTTCTTTTCTTTTCTTTTGTATTAACAGTATTATTATCAATCAATATTATTTATCCTCGGTGACCACGTTGAGTTTCAATTTTTCTTCTGTTTAAAATGTAAGTACTGGAGATCCAAGATGACGCATGAGAGGAGAACGCTGATAACTGCCTGGGAAGGGCCTTGTGAACAGAGGGGAATCCACAGGGGAAACCCTGAGAAGAAACCTCAACTAAGAAAACCATACAACACGGAACAACACCCAAAGGTTAGAGAAAAAAGGGGAGAGCGGGAGAGGAAAAGGGAAGCAGCGAGCGGTTCAGGGACAGAGACTCGGAGCGCGGCCCGGGGCTGGCAGAAACAAAGGGGGATTGGGGACTACGGTCAAAGTGGAGCTGGATCGAGGGCGGGCTGGAAGCCGAGACCTAGGGAGTGTGGAAGCCCCACAAGACTGTGGACAATTTAACATCCGAACTCAAGGGACAGCACACAGTGCCCTAATCAGATCACAGAGCCTAAAGTAGAACAGGGACTGTGGAGCAGGGCGGCTGCACTTCCCGGCGGGCGGGGTGAGAGCAGGACACCAGCCCGCAACAGCTCAGCACCCCTGATTTACGGAGGAGATTGACTGTGGAGGAGTGCCTTCTGAAGACAGGGCTCTTGGAGTGCGGGCTGGGGCTTGAGTGGGCATAGCTGCATTGGACGTGCTTGGAGTGAATCCGGTGGTCTCAGCGGAGCCGGGAGCGTAGAGCAGCTGCCGCCCGAGCTACCGCCTCTGCGCGCAGGGCTTTCGGCGCCCCACCCACCGGGCCTCCGCGGCGGCGGCGCCGCTGCCAGCGTGCAACTGGGCTTTTGGTGCCCCACCCACCGGGCCGCAGTGGCACCGCTACTTGCTTGCCAACGCGCAATTGGGCTTTTGGTGCCCCGCTCACCAGGCCGCTGCGGCGACTCTGCCTGTGCGGAAGTGCGCGGCTGGGCTTTCGGTGCCCCACCCACCGGGCCGCCCCGCAGCGCTGCTGCCTGCTTGCTGGTGCGCTACAGGGCTTTTGGCACCCTGCTTGCCAGGCTGCCGCAGCATGGCTGCCTGTGCGCGGGACCGGCTTTCGGCGCCATGCACACCGGGCCGCGGCAGCGCTGCTGCATGCTCGCGAGCGCGCAGCTGTGCTTTTGGCGTCCCGCCCACCGGGCCTCTGGGGCGTTGCGAACCGTGTGCAACTGGGCTGCCTGCGGGGTCTCCGCAGTGTCATTGCCTGTGCGCTGGACTGCGTGGCCGACCAGGGCCTATGCCAAGCCCCAGCCCATCCAAGTGCTGCCCTGCGGGCGTGCCTTACAGATACAATTGAAGGAGGGGCAGCCAGAAGGAGGAAAGACCAGAGCTCCTGCGCCCTGACCCCACTGAACCACCAGCCCGCTGCTAAAAGAGGAATCTAGCTCCTACTCACATGCCCCCACCCCTGGCCACACCTTTACTACCCTGCTATCTAACAGCTAAGACAGCAACCTGAAGTGCCCCAGGACACAGAAGCTGTCTGCTTCCCCCAACCCTCTCCCAAAATCTCCTTCTCCCACAACTGAGCGCAAAAGAAAAAATAAAGAGAAGCCCATCTGATCGGCAACCCCCCAGAG
>PVKE010020226.1:0-27686 GCA_004027555.1 Craseonycteris thonglongyai
CAGAATTCTTATTGACTGATTTGTTTCATGTCCATCATTGAATCAGTCATTTAACACATACTAATATGTAGCAGAAACTGTGCTACCTTCCAATATTTGGAGAGAAAGATGAAGGTCCCAGTCTGCGTGCTTTTATGGTTGATTTCGTTCTGACAGTCTGTCCTAATTTGAGAATACTTGCTCAATTCATAAGCATCTTGTTCTTATCAGTTAATAGTCTTTAAGTCCTTTGCCACTGTACTAAATAATCCTGTGAGTGGTGGAAACATAAATGGGGGAGCCATGGCAGATGCCATCTCTTTTGTACCACTCCTTTTTGTAATTCTCCTAGAAGAATATTACTTTTTATTGGAGTTATTTAATCTTTGATCTTAAAAAATAAGGTAATGTTGTGCCTCTTCCCCTCATCCCAACAAAAAAATCTTATCTAAAGCCCCCTAAAGAATAGTCAAATAGAACTAGGGCAGCCTAATTTAAAAAACAAGGTTTATCCATAGTGTTTCTGTTAGAGCCATATTTAGGAAAATGTTCATTTACACCAGCAGTGTCAAGGATGTGTGGCCTGTAAACATCTCTCCCCCCACACTCCCCACCCATTCTGTGAACACTCTTAGGGCCCCAGATCTCTGATGAATGATCCTTGCCCAGTGAATAGGACTCCAGAACAAAGCAGAACAGAGCCAGAATTCTTCCAGGAATGAAATAGAATGTGTTGGCAGGTAGCCATCTTCATGTATAGGGTACCATATGGCATTTTGGGCCAGAGTACAAATAAGGGACAACTTCTGTCTTATAGGACCTTATAATCTCAGACCAAGAAAGGTGACAGATTATGTGTTACTCATGGATCCCATAGGGTGTTCTCTCAAACTCCAAATTTTTGTCTTATCTCATTTTAGAAGTTTTTTTGTTTTTTTTTAAAGATTTATTTTATTGTTTCTGACAGAGAAAGAAGGTGGAGGGCCCAGAGAGCAGTCTCCATAGTTGTACATCATCAGTTTTCAACATGTTTCGTACCACATGGGTGGGTGGGGGCCGCACAGGAACTTTGTTGGGAGCCTCCCACATGGGAGACACGCCCCCTTGAGACAGGGGCCAAACTGAGGGGCGAGAACTGAACTGGGGGCCTCCCACATGAGAAGCACACCCCAGTTCAGCATATAGGTCCGCAGAGGCCAGGACTGGGAGTCAGTTCTCAGTCCCCAGGGCTACATAGCGAGTGCTTAACCCGCTGAGCCATCCCAGCTTCCCCTCTTACCTCATTTTAAATATTCACTGGAATTATTTCTCAGTAAGACATCATCATATCCTTATCCAGTCAACTCCTTTTCTTAGATTTTTTTATTAAAGATTTATTTTCTGGCACAGAGACAGAAACAGGATGCGTGTGGTCCCGCATCCACCTGTGTGGAGTTAGACTATGGTATGTCATAACTTATGATGTGTGACTGGAGACTGCTCTGGGCCTTCCCCTCCTTATCTCTCTCTCTCTCTCTCTCTCTCTCTCTCTCTCGCTCTCTCTGTCTCTCTCTCTCTCTGTCTCTCTGTCTCTCTGTCTCTCTCTTTCACACACACACCTCTCAAACAATAAAATAAATCTTAAAAAAAGAAGAAGAAAAGTGGAGTGTAAGCCTTGTAGCCAGAACAGTCTCCATAGCCATACGTCATCAGTTTTGTACATGGTTTCATTCCACACAGGTGGGCGGGGGAGCCTCCGCGTGAGAGGCATGCCTCCACGAGCTGGGGACTGAACCAGGGGCCTCCCATATGGGAAGCCACACCCCAGTTCAGCACATGGGTCTGTATGGGCTGGAACTCAATCCTTGGACCCTGGGGCTGCAAGGGAAGCACTTAACCTGCTGAACCATCCCAGCTTGCCACATTTCTTAGATTTTTCTTCCTCTAGTCATGATACAGAGGATATACTGCTAACATTGCCACACAACAGAATCCTCTCCTGCTGAACTGCATAGACTTAATAATCCAACTAGCATTCTTTTAATAACGCTGACCACAACTTGGCATGTGTGCAAATCATTTTGATAGAAAGCAGTTTTGAGAATGGGATCTCCTGGGAAATTTTTGTTCATGGCATATAATAGTAGAGTGTAGAGATGCCAGGATAGCTCAGCAGATTGAGTGCTTGCCTTGTAACCGCAGGGTCCAGGGATTGCGTCCTACCCCAGCCTGAGCAAGCCGTGTGCAAGGCTACAGCGCAACTGGTAACCACTGGGATGGCAACCAGGTTTCTCATCTCCCATTCAGGAGACCCTGTTTCTCTTCCTGTCCTGTGTGGTCCCGCATCCACCTGTGTGGAGTTAAGACTACGGTATGTCATAACTTATGATGTGTGACTGGAGACTGCTCTGGGCCTTCCTCTCTCTCTCTCTCTCTCTCTCTCTCTCTCTCTCTCTCTCTCTCTCTGTCTCTTTCACACACACACACACCTCTCAAACAATAAAATAAATCTTAAAAAAAGAAGAAGAAAAGAAAAGTGGAGTGTAAGCCTTGTAGTCAGATGTTATTTCCTAGTTAGGTTGTCTCTGGCAAATTTCTTACCCTCCCTCAGCCTCCATTCCTTCTGTTATCAAAATACCTCATGGGGCTCTAGTGGGGATTAGATAATGATTATATATTCATGAGTGTCTGCTGTGTGCTGGAGATGCTGCAATAAGACAGATTTTTGTTTAAAGATTATTTTATTGTTTTTTGGACAGAGACAGATAGAGAGAAGGAGGAGGGCTCAGCAATCTCCATAGTTGTACGTCATCAGGTTTTCAACATGGTTTCATTCCACACAGGTGGGTGGGAGCTGCACAGAGTAGGAACTGGGCTGGAGGCCTCCCACATGGGAGGCATGCCCCCTCTAGCCAGGGGCTGAACCGGGGGGTGAGAACTGAACTGGGGGCCTCCTGCATGGGAAGCACACCTCAGTTCAGCATATGGGTCCACACGGCTGGGGCCAGGATTCAATCCTTAGTCCCTGGGACTGCAAAGCAAGCACTTAACCCACTGAGCCATCCCAGCTTCCCCTAGACAGAGTTTTTTGTATAACTTCTTCTTTAGTGGTGGAAGACGGAGCATAAGCAAGGAGACAAATTTAAAACCATATATGTGATAGTGCTAAGTGCTATGAAATAATGAACAGGGTATTGAGAGAATGCATGATAGGGGCCATTTTAGATGGGGTGGTTAGGGAGGCTTCTTGAGGAGTGACATTACATTTGAGTAGTGGACTCGGGTGAATGAAATATACACAACACTGCATGGCATCTTGTACCTAGTAAGCATTTTAAATTAGACAATCATCTCCTTACCCTTCTCCCTTCTTCATCAAGTAATTTTCAGTCATAATTTTAGGAAAATAATTGCATTTTTATAGCTGGATATTCTTTAAGGAAATGGATGTGGATCAAGCTTCTAAGAACACAGTAGTTCAAAATCTTCTGAAAGACTTAAGAATGTGAGGGAAGAAGTCCTTACTCCTTAGATTGCAAAAAGCAAGTGTTTATGGAACATGAATGTCTCTGTTCAGTCATCCACTCTCTTTCCCCTCAGGTTTTTTTTTTTGGTTATTTTTTTTTATTATATTTTATTGTTAAATTTAATGGGGTGACATTGGTTGGTAACAATTAGATAGTTTCCCCTCAGGTTTTACTTACAGATCAAATTGATAGAGATTCTGAGTCACCACCATCTGCTAGGCACCTCTGAGTAGAGTCTGTGGGTGTGCTTCTGAGGAGGTTTCTGTGAAATGGTTTGGGTTGAGTTTTTTACAACTCTTCTATCCCGATACTTGATGTGAAATGTCTGTTTATCATTGACAGTGCTTACAGGTCTAGGGGAATGGAATAAAGGAGCCTTCTGCAATCTTGCTTTGTCAGATATTATGGGCATACTCGTATATGCCTTAATGAGGTTGTTCAGGACAATAACCTCTAGCCCTTTCCCAGTGCTGTCATGGAGGTGTCAGACCGTAGGATGCTCTGCAGCAGTACTGAACCTTGTGACCAGGGGGACTTATGAGGTCATCACTTACCCAGCAGCTGACTGTCTTTGGAAGTAATTTCTAACAGAGGTCTGTGGGTTCATACTTTTACCATCTCTGTCTAGGAGATGT
Organism: Craseonycteris thonglongyai; assembly: GCA_004027555.1. Lineage (NCBI taxonomy): Eukaryota > Metazoa > Chordata > Mammalia > Chiroptera > Craseonycteridae > Craseonycteris > Craseonycteris thonglongyai. The sequence goes on from PVKE010020226.1 coordinate 4,121, forward strand.
GGAAAGCCAGCAAATACTATGAGACAGAACCTTTGATTCCACCCAGTACTGGGAAAGTATTTCTAATAGTGTCATATACCCTTGGCTGTCTATATTGTCCAAGTCCCTGGGGAGTGAGGATGACTATTATTAATACCTCCTTTTGTTAAGTGTGCCACAGCACTGGGACTTGGGGAGGGGAGTATGAAGCAGTTGTTAAGAGTATCGATCCCTTTTAGTGGTTGCCCACTTGTGACTATTAACTCTCAAACTGTTGTCATTGGGTCTACAAGACTAGCATTTTATTTTCTCAAGTTTTCAGGTGTGATGTTTGTTGCCTATGTATATTCAGTCAAATATTTACTAAAATTTTCTTATAAAAGCTAGCTCTGGAAGAATTAATTTCTCTGGAAATATCACTCAACCTTCTTTAGCCAAAGATAACTTGGCTGTATAATAGAATCATCTCGACTTTATAAAGCTCAAGGAAAGGGTGCTGTTACCACTGAACATGAAAATTCCTTTAGATACTGGCCATTTCTTGTGTAGGGGCTAAAGGCTGCAGAATATATGTAGCTTTATGAAATCATGGTTTTTTTGTTTTGTTTTTAAAGATTTATTTTATTGATTTTTGACAGAGAGAAACAGAGACAGAGAGAGACAAAGAGAAGGGGGAGGGCCCAGAGCAGTCTCCATGGTTGACATTAGTTTTTCCATATAGATTCACTCCACAGGTGGGCACAGGGCTGCGCAGGGCAGGAACTGGGCCAGGAGCCTCCCACATAGGTCCCAGCAAGAACTGAACTGGGGGCACACCCCAGTTCAGCATGTGGGTCCGCATGGGCCAGGGCCGGGATTCGATCCTCGGTCCCCGGGGCTTCTAAGCGAGCACTTAACCCACTGAGCCATCCCAGCTTTCCCAGAAATCATGTTTTTTGTGTCAAAAAAGTTAAAAGAGAAGCCGGGATGGGTCAATGGGTTAAGCACTCACTTTGCAGCGCTGGGGACCCAGGATCGAATCCCGGCCCTGGCCCCTGCGGACCCATGTGCTGAACTGGGGAGTGCCCCCAGTTCAGTTCTCTGTCTGTCTCTGTATCTCTCTCTATCTCTCTCTTTCTGTCAAAAACAATAAAAACTAAAAAAAAAGTTAAAAGAGTTTGGGTTTTTGAAGATACTAGAATGACCAGGGTGTTTCTGAAGGTATATCAACAAAGCCACATCTAGGGGCTGCTGGAATAGCTCAACAGGTTGAGCACTTGCCTTATTACATCTGCAAGGCCCAGGGATCAAATTCTGCCCCTGAGCTGTGCAAACCCGTATGTTGAACTGTAGCACAACTGCTAACCACTGGGATGGCACGGTGGCAAAGCTTATCTCTCATGTGGAGGCCTCCAGTTCAGTTCCTGCCTTGCATAGACCCACATCCATCTGTGTGGAATGAAACTATTGTAACAGTGATGTACAACAGGGGTCTCCAAACTTTTCAGCCCGGAGACCGCATTAACTCTCAAACAGCAGTTTGGGGGCCGACTACACACTCGAAGTCCAAATAAAAAAGAATCAAATCATAGATGTTGGGGAAGCCGGGGTGGCTCAGTGGGTTAAGTGCTCACTTTGCAGCGCCGGGGACCGGGGATCGAATCCCAGCCCCGGCCCGTGCAGAACCATATGCTGAACTGGGAGCTCCCCCAGTTCAGTTCTGTCTCTGTCTCTGTATCTCTCTCTCTCTCTCTCTCTGTCAAAAATAACTAAATAAATAAAAATATATTAAAAAAAACAAAACATAGATGTTGTTTTTAATTATTTATTTAATATTATTTTATTCAGATAAAAATGTTTCCACGGGCCAGATGAGAGGGCCTCGCAGGCCGCATTCGGCCCGTGGGCCGTAGTTTGGAGACCCCTGATATACAACTATGGAGATTTCTCTGAGCCCTCCCCCTTCTCTTTCTCTCTCTCTCTCTTTCTCTTTCTCTCTCTCTGTCTTTCTCACACCTCTCAAACAATAAAAAAATAAATCTTTAAAAACATAGTCAATATTGAATTAAGGGGAAGCTGGGATGGCTCAGTGGGTTAAGTGCTCACTTCGCAGCCCCAGGGACCAAGGATTGAATCCCGGCCCGTGCAGACCCATATGCTGAACTGGGGAGTGCCCCCAGTTCAGTTTTCACTGGGGTAAGACCCGGCCCGGTTCCTGCCCTGTGCAGCCCCTTGCCCACCTGTGGAATAAAACTATGTGGAAAAACCAATGATGTGCAACTATGGAGACTGTTCTGGGCCCTTTCTCTTCTCTCTGTCTCTGTCTCTCTGTCAAAAACAATAAGAGTAAATCTTAAAAAAAATAGAATTAAAAAAAATAAAGAAAGCTACATCTAAATGGGCTCTGTTCATGTGACTAAAATAAGATCAATACCCTAGGAAAAGCTGGGATGGCTCAGTAGGTTAAGCACTTGCTTTGCAGCCCCGGGGACCAAGGATCAAATCCCAGCCCTGGCCCATGTGGACCTATGTGCTGAACTGGGGTGTGCTTCCCATGCAGGAAGCCCAAAGTTCAGTTCTTGCCTTCCCCCTCCCCCCCCCCACACACACCATCCCACCTTGCTCATTCAGCACCTGGTTCAAGGGGGCGTGCCTCCCATGTGGGAAGCCCTCAGTTTGGTTTTTGCCCCCTGGTTCAACCCCCAGCACGAAGGGGTGTGCCTCCTGTGCTGGAGGCCCCCAGCCCAGTTCCTGTACTGCATGGCCCCCACCTGTGTGGAACAAAACCATGTCAAAAACTGATGACGTACAACTATGTAGACTGCTCTGGGCCCACCCCCTTCTCTCTGTCTCTCTCAAAAACAATAAAATAAATCTTTAAAAAAAATAAAATGACATCAATAAGCAAAGCTTGGCTAGGGCCATGGGAAAACTATTGAGGCCATGGTGGAGAAATGGGTGATGACGTCGTTTATTGGAATCTTATTCAAATTGATAGCAACACTGCATGAAACACTTCAGTGCTTAAATTGTGTACATTTCAAGTAACAACAACAAAATCTATAAATTTCTGCAAAGTTGTGGTATTGCCTAAACCTTTACCCCAAAACTATAGTACTTCACTGAAGAGAGTATGGCATCCTGGCCCAGAGCTCATCTTTATAACTTGTGATTTGAGACTTCAGTCTCAATACCACCTCCTAATTGCCTACAATTGAGGTATTGGTGAGAAAAAGAAAGGAAAATGCATTCTAAAATGAGTAAATCAACAGTTCTTGATGTCCTTGCTGTCCAGAGAGTTTGGGATATTCATGAGAATTAAAAATGATTTTAGAGATGCCAGGATAGCTCAGCAGTTTGAGCGCTTGCCTTGCAGCTGCAAGGGCTGCAGATTGAATCCTGACCCTGGCCCATGCAACACCGTATGTTGAACTGCGACAAAACTGGTAACACCCAGGATGCTGGCGAAAGTTCTCGGCATCCTATGCAGGAGGTCCCCAGTTCAGTTTTCCCCCCCTGCTTAGCCCCATGTCACAACTAGGGATATTCAACCAAGCCTGCTCTCGGCCGTCCCCACTTCTTTCTCACTCTCACCCTTACCTTCTCTCAAAAACAATAAAATCTTTAAAAAAAAAATGATTTTAAGGATTGTTGATTTGACAGTACAGTTTGGTCACCTATCCAGTGATTGAATCTTGAGTGGGCATGAGACAGTGTATCGTAGTTAAACATAGACTCTGGAGGCAGACTGGGGTCGCGTCCCAGCTCTATCACCTGCTATGTAACTTGGGCAGATGGCTTAACATCACTGTGTCCCAGTGTCCTCTCAGATTTCTAGAGATTAAATGAGTTAATGTCTAAAAGGTGATTACAGTTGGGCCTGGCACAATGATCACTGAGTATGTATTTGTTAACACAGCAACTTTTCTTCTGACTGGAACAAGAAAGTCTTAACAGCGACTCCAGGCTTGGCTTCGTAGAGTATATGACTAAAACAGGATGTGGTGGCACGGCTCAGAAGGATTATGTTTACATCAGCAGTACTTTTCATTTAGCCTGTTGACTGGGACTGATACCGGGGAACTGCTTCCAGGTCTCTCCAGGCGTTTCCACTGCCTTAGCCTTCAAATATTCTCTCAAGAGAAAGAGCAGGAGCTGTACCACATGTAGGGCATGGAGTATGGTCAGATTCCACTGGAAATCTAGTCTGTGGCTTTAAAACCCTAAGCTTTGATAACTAGCTCTTGGCTTTACCATATCTCACACTGTCTCCAATAATTATAAGAGGTTCTCTAAGCTGGATTCAGTTTAATTTTCTTGAATTTGAAAAATAAACATTTATCATTTGGCAGGTTTTTTTTAAGATTTATTTTATTGTTTGAGAGAAGGTATGAGAGAGAGAGAGAGAAAAGGGAGAGGGCCCAGAGCAGTCTCCATAGTTGCATGTCATTAGTTTTCATTCCACAGGTGGGTGTGGGACTGCGCAGGTCAGGAACTGGCCAGGGGTCTCCTTCATGGGAGGCACAGCCCAGTGAGAACTGAGCTAGAGGCACACACCACCAGTTCAGCATATGGGTCCCCACAAGCCAGGGCTGGGATTTGATCCTCAGACCCCAGGGCTGCAAGATGAGCGTTCAACCGGTTGAGCCATCCGGCTTCCCCTCGTAGTTCTTTTACCACAGGATTTTCTTGGGCTACACATGGCATTGAGTGTTGTTAGGCATCTTCTCCATCCCAGTTGAACTTGGAGGTTATGAGTGTCTCATTCTCCACAGAGCCAAGTGTTCAGTGTCGTCATTACACCCCCTGGCTCATTTATATACAAGTTAGATATATATTACATAATGTAGTATTTATAATATATACATATTTCTTGTTAAGAGTATTGATGGTGATGGTGTATGACTGTTAATCATGGGTAAGATTATCTGGATTAATAATTTTAAATCTCACATGGTGAGAGTAGTAATGTTGATGTTGTATACTAAGGATATATATTTTACCAAAATTTGTGGTCAAGTGAAATTTGTGTGTAATCTGTATAAATGCTATATCCAAAAGAAAATATATAGGAGAAAAAGGAGTCTATGGCAGGGAGTAAATTATTGGTTCTCAGGCACTTAGGGATATGGATAGAGCAAGAGGGAAAGAGAATGAATGCTAATGAGTAAAAGATACGATCTCTTTTTGGGGTGATGAAAATGTCCTAGAATTAGATAGTGGTGGTGGTTGACCAACCTTGTGAATATATTAAAACTCACGGAATTGTATGAAGTACTGTAAAAGAGTGAATTTTGTGGTATGTGAACGACCACATTTTTCTATGCATAAGGTGATACTTTTGTCTAAATTGTTAGACCAAAAATTGGGTGTTGTCTTATACATGGAGTAACCCATGTATTGATTTCTTAATGTTGGGTTAGAAAATAGGGGTCATCTTATACATGTAAAAATACAATATGGCTTTTTGTTTGTTTGTTTGTTGAGCATGGAAATTAGTTTAGGGTTCCAGCCTGATTGGAATGAATGAGTTTAGGACTAAAATAAAATACAGATTCATGTACAAAAAGAACAGAAAGGAAAGGGAGGAGGGCAGAGGGAGGGAAGGAGTGTTTTATCAGTTTGGAAGCTAAAGATTTAAAACCTTGATCTCAAAATGTATGAAGAATTTTTTGCTATAGTATGTTTACCACAGAAGAACATTTAAGCTAAAAATCTGAAAGATGATGAATGAAATTGATAAGCCACATTTGAAGTGGCCACATATAGGAGTTACTCAATACAGTTGTGTGGTCTTTCTGCTTTAGTATCCACAGTTAAAAGGAAAGGAGTATTTTTGAAGTGGATTTAAAAATGCCATTTAGGAAATCCTTGGGCTGTTTTAGAGAGACAGTATTCCTTTTTGGTTTTCTGGAATTGTTGAGCAAAGTTCAAAGCGTGGGGCAGGGTTGGGGAAACTGAATCACTGCTGAGTAGGTTCCCACTCTGTGTATCTTTCTCAGAGGCTTCTTTCCAGCAACATTGACACTGTTGCTGTCATCTTTGACCGCTAGTACAAGGGAATACATACAGGGGTTCTTTTCATAAGAAAAGCGTGATTGGGGAATCCGGGATGGCTCAGTGGGTTAAGCGCTCGCTTTGCAGCACCAGGGACCGGGGATCGAATCCCGGCCCCGGCCCATGCGAAACCATATGCTGAACTGGGAGCTCCCCCAGTTCAGTTCTCTCTCTGTCTCTGTCTCTGTCTCTGTCTCTCGCTCTCTCTGTCAAAAATAAAAATAAATAAATAAAAATATATTTAAAAAAGAAAAGTGTGATAAATTAGAATAATTTATGTACATTTTAATTGTACAGCTCAAAGATTTTCTGTAAATTTTCCAAATTGTGCAAACATCATTATAATCCAGTTGTAGAGCATCTTTGTTACTCTGAGATGCCGTTCAGGGTTATATATTTTATAAAAAGTAATTTCAGACTTAAAGTTGCGCAAAGAGTACAAAGAATTCCTGTGGTGTTTCACACTCAGATTCTCCAAATGTTAACATTTCAGCACATTTGAATGCAGATTTTTGAATAGCAATGATCCCTTCTTTTGAAAAGAGGCATCTTTAACTTGTCCTCCCACCACACCCTCTCTTGGTGGTGGAAAGTGCTCTTCTGGTGGGTTGAGTGGATGCCTTGGAAGGTGATGGGGGCTTAAGCTATCACACCAATCCTCCCAAGAGGGTCCCCTGCTGAGCAAGTGCTGAGTTTGAGACTGGGGGATGGGAAATAAGGCCAGAGTCAAACCTCCCACTCCTGGGCACTCTGAGGTTTTTTTTAGTGGGCCTTTTCGAAAAGCTAACAAATGTGTTCCCCCATGAGAGAGCTGGCATTTGGATGCCTGACATTATGTGCTAGTCAGCATTAGATCAAGAAGCAGCAGCAGCCAGGAAAGGGTAGCAAGCTCCACTGGCCTGGCAATGGTTTTTGTAAGACAGGTTCTTAACAGCGTTAGGAGGGAGGAGGGAGGCAATTTTAACACCCTCTCCTCTCCTCCTCTCCGCAACCACTGGGTATTTGACAGTGTCCAAGGACATTTTTGGTTGTTGCTACTGGCATCTAGGGAATAGAGGGCAGGGATGATGGTAAACATTCTACAATGCAAAGAACAAGTCCCATAAAGGGACATGAGATGTGGTTAGCCCAAAAGAGGATGACCCAGGTTGCCATGGGTCAGTCATCTCTTATTGAATCATCATCTTTCTCCTGGCCTTCCTCCAGGTCCTAAAGATTGGGGAGTGGTGGGTGGGTTAGGAGTGTAGTGAGAATGCAGACCAGGCTCCTGCCCTACCCTCTAGACCACCTGTCATAAGCTTACCCTATGCCCTTGGAGTATGAGCTTTAGGATGGGAACTATTTGATGTTTTGATCATAGTAAGTTGTTTGAGTAACTAAAGGTGATTTTTAGAATCACCTTGAGATATGACTAAGGTATTCTGTTACCCAGCAGATATACCTGCTGGATATGGGGGTTGAGGGTCAGCCAGTTACACACATTTGGTAGCAGTTACTGGAAAAAGCCAAACAAGTTGGGATTTCTCTAAACAGATTGTGTTTAACATATTAGATAGTTTCCCAGAGAATATTTAAAATATGGGTACTAATTTTCATAGTCCATGGTTATAATATCAAACATTTGAAATATCTTTGGAGCATCCTTTCATTTGGCTTTATTTTGGAAGAAAGTTTCATAGAGCCATGTAACTGGGGCCAGCATGCTAAACTAATAGAGACTAAACTCAAAGTACAAGATGCACATACTTTATCTTAAAATAATAGGACTTTGCTATACATGGGACCTACTCTACTGTATAATACTTATTTCTGTGTCTGGAATCACCATTGGAAATATCAGAGAAGCAACTCATTTTAACCTGGTGAATACTGAGCACCTCCTATGTGCAAGGCCCTGGGCTCAGCGTTACACATTTATTAATGGCTAAAATGGCCATATCACCTTGTGTTCTTAGTGGGACAAGAAAGACTATTTTAAAGTTTCTATGGGAAAGCTGGGATGGCTCAGCGGGTTAAGTGCTCGCTTTGAAGCCCCGAGGACCGAGGATCGAATCCTGGCTCCGGCCCAGGCAGACCCACATGCTGAACTGGGGTGTGCTTCCCCAATGCGGTGAGGCCCCCAGTTCGGTTCAAAAATTAAAAAAAATAATAAAAAAATATATAAGTTTCTAAATTTTTTAACTTTTCATTTTGAATAATTTCAGACTTTTAATGAGGTATAAAAATAGGAGGAAAAAAAAATAGAAGGAAGACTACCACATACACTTTACTCCTACATTTCATAGAATAATCATCAAAATCAGGAAGTCAACATATATCTGATCTACAGAACTTTTTCTCATTTTGCCAGTCTTCCCACAAATGTCCTATTTCTAGTTTAGGATGCAATCCAAGATCACATGTTGTATGTGATTGTCATATCTCCTTTGTTTCTGTGACAGTTCTTCAGTCTTGGTTTTTCCTGACCTTGACACTTCTGAAGAGTACTAGCAGGTGTTTTGTAGGGCATCTCTCAATTGGGATTTGTCTACTTCCTTGAGATTAAATTCAGGTTATGTATTTTTGGCAAGAGTATCACAGAAGTGATACGGTGTGCTTCTCCATACATCAGGGGTCTCCAAACAACGGCCCGTGGGCCACATTCGGCCCACGAGGCCCTCTCATCCGGCCCGTGGAGACCTTTTTATCTGAATAAAATAATATTAAATAAATAATTAAAAACAACATCTATGTTTTGATTTTTTTTTATTTGGACCTCGAGTGTGTAGTCGGCCCCCAAACTGCTGTTTGATAGTTAATGTGGCCCGCGGGCTGAAAAGTTTGGAGACCCTTGCCATACATCATCAGGTAACACATGGTTCTGTTCCATTACTAGTGATGTTAACATAGACCCTTTTATTAAAGTGGTGTTTGTCAGGTTTCTCCATTCTAAAACTATTATTTTAGGTATAATTGTAATTAATAAATATCTTGTGGGGTACATACTTTGAGATTATATAAATATCCTGTTTCTCACCATACCTTTATCACTTAATTTTAGTGTCCATTGATGATTCCACATGTAACAGTTATTACTGTGGAGTTTGTCTAATAGTAATTTTCTATTTCTATCATACTTACACATTTGTTAGAATTCTATAAGAAAAAGTTATCCCTTCTCCCTTATTTTATTTAGTAAACAGAACTAAACATAATATGTTATATACAAACGTGTGTGTGTACACACATACATATATACATATATATTAAACCATGATTTTATGATAATCACTTCATTTCCTGTCCAATATCACTGAGTTTATTTTAGCTTTACCCCATTCCTTATTTGTAATTCCTTTTGCTAACAACGACAATCCTTTCTTTTGTTATCCACAATATGCTTACCATACTTTCCGGCGTATAAGACGACCGGGCGTATAAGACGATTCCCTAATTTTACAGTTAAAGCATAGGTTTAGGCCTATATTCGCTGTATGAGACTACCCCCCACTTCCGAGGCTGTAGTCTTATACAGCGAATATAGGCCTAAACCTATGTTTTAACTGTAAAATTAGGGGGTCATCTTATACGCCCGGTCGTCTTATACGTCAGAAAATACTTGCTCAGTCTTGGAGTACACATAAAATAATTTCAGAATTGTTAATTCATACGCCTTTGAAAAACTAGAGTACAGTATTTGGGTACAGTTATTTTTGTTGTTAACCTGAGAGTGTACAGTCAAAATACTTGGGGAAGCTGGGATGGCTTAGCTGGTTAAACTCTTGTGGGACCGAGGATCGAATCCTAGCCCTGGCCCATGCGGAACCATATGCTAAACTGGGGTGGGAGACCTCCAGCCCACTTCCTGCCCTGCTCGGCCTACGCCCACCTGTGTGAACTAAACCATGTTGAAAACTGATGATATACAACTATGGAGACTGCTGTGCCCCCCTCCCTTTATCTTTCTCTATCTCTCAAAAACAATAAAATAAATCTTAAAAAAAAAAATACTGTTTTCCAAAGTTACTTAGGTTAGTTCTTCACCACCCCTCCCACTTTTCAGTGTGATATTATTCTACTGTAGAAAATGTGGAAAACAGGTTGAAAGAAAAAGTTAACATTTCTGCTGTTACCATATTTTTGATTAATGGACTTTTTTCTCTCCTTTTAAATAGACTATTTTTTAGAGCTTGTTTTAGGCTCACCAAAAAAAATAAGAGAGCAAAAACTACAGAGAATTTCCATATACCTACCCCAGCTTCACTACCATACTCACAGCTCCCCAAAACATGCAGAGTGAGACATTTGTTACAGTCAGTGAACCCACATTGACACATCATTATCACTCAGAGTCCATAGTTTACATGAAGGGTCACACTTCATGTTATACATTTTATGGGTTTTGACAGATGTATAATGAATGACATGTACACACCATTGTAGTATCATAGAGTATTTTCACTGCCCTAAAAACGTCCTCTGTGCTCCACCTATTCATTCTTTCCTCATGCCTTTCCTTCTCCCTCCCCAAACCTCTAGCAACCACCAACCTTTTTACTATCCCCATAGTTTTTTCCAGAATGCCATATAGTTGAACTCATACAGAATGTAGCCATTTCAGATTGGCTTCTTCCACATAATAATAATGCATTTGAGGTTGCTCCATGTCTTTTCACAGCTTGATAGCTTTTGTTTTGTTTTGTTTTGTTCTGAATAACATTGTCTGATGGCACCACAGTTTATCCATTCACCTACTGAAGGACATCTTGGTTGCTTTCAAATTTGGACAGTTATGAATAAAGCTGCTGTAAAATACATCCTTGTGCAGTTTTTTGTTTAGACTTAATTTTTCAACTTTTGTGGGTAAATACCAAGGAGTGTGATTGCTGGATCACGTAAGAAGAGTATATTTAGTTTTTTAAGAGACTGCCAAACTGCCTTCTAAGGTGGCTGTAGCATTTTGCATTCCCACCAGCAATGAATGAGAGTTCTTGTTGCCCCACATCCTCACCAGCATTCAATGTTGTCAGTATTCAGGATTTTGGCCATTCTAATAGATGGGGTTAGTTGTATCTCTGTTGTTTTAGTTTGCGCTTCTCTGGTGACAAGTAATGTAGAATCTTTTCATATGCTTATTTGCCAGCTGTGAGGTTCACTCCTACCAATGTTCTTTATCAAATTGAGAAGGTTCCTGTCTGTTCTTGGTTTGCTGAGAGTTATCATGAATTGGATTTTGGATTTTGTCAAATGCTTTTTCTGCATCTACTGATCATGTGATTTTTTTTCCCTCAACCTGTTGATGTGATGGATTACATTAATTGATTTTTTTGCAAGTAGAACTGTCCTAGCTTATCTGGAATAAATCTCAGTTATGGTGTATAATTCTTTTATATATTGTTGGATTTGATTTTGCTAATATTTTATTGCAGGTTTTGTTTGTTTGTTTTTGCTTTTATTTATTTTATTTATTTATTCTTTTATTGTTTTTGACAGACAGAGAGAGAGATACAGAGACAGAGAGAGAACTGAACTGGGGGAACCCCAGTTCAGCATATGGGTCCGCACGGGCCGGGGCCGGGATTCGATCCTCAGTCCCCGGCGCTGCAAAGTGGGCACCTAACCCACTGAGCCATCCCGGCTTCCCCTGTTGAGGGTTTTTACATCTGTTCTTATAATGTCTTTGTCTGGTTTTAGTATTAGGATGATGCCTGCCTTACAGAATGAGTTAGGAACTGTTCCCTGTACTTCAATCATCTGGAAAAGATTGTAGAAAATTCATATAATTTCTTTGTTAATTGTTTGGTAGGCTTAATTGGTACACCAATCTGGGCTTGGTGCTTTCAGTTTTGGAAGATTGTTATTGATTCTATTTTTTTAATAGATAAAGGCCTGTCCAGATTGTCTTTTTCTTCTTGTATGAGTTTTGACAAATTGTGTTTTTCTAAGAATTGGTTCTTTTCATCTAGGTTACCAAATTTGTGGGCATAGAATTGTTCATAATATTCTTATCCTTTTAATATCTGTGAAATCATTAGTAATGGCCCATATTTCATTTTTAATGTTAGTAATTTATATATTTTTTTCCTTAGTTATCTGTAAAACTTCATAATATATTTTACTGTGGTTCAAATAGTTTTTAATTTGACATTTTGAGGTTATTTTTTTATTTTATTAAACAATGCTGTGGTAAATATTCTTACAGGTAGTCATACATCCTTAATTATTTATTTAAGCTAATTCCTCCAGGTAGGCTTGCCAGATTAAGTGGTAAGCATATTTTCTGACTTCATAAATGTAGTCAAACTGCCATCCAGAAATATTCTCATTTATATTTTTTACCAACTGTGTCTGGGTGTACCCATGTTCCCTGCATACCAATGCCAGTGTTAATGACAGAGTACCTATACTGGGTTGTGGTACATGGATGTTAGTTATTATAGTCTCTCATTTTCTATGTGTTTGAAATCATTCATAATTTTTTAAGAACATATTGCCAGTATAGCAAAAAAGGGAATGATTTAATATTTCTGTCCTAGGTTATTAGTGTAATAGAACATTTTTATATTTGGTTACTAGTTTTCTTTTTTAAATTCTTGGATTCTTGATATATATCCAGCTAAAAGTGAAAAAAACAAGACATTTTAGTTACCCTGTCTGGTCTTAAGGTAGACACATATAGGATATATATTAGACTTTTTCAAATGTTGAAAATCAGTATATTACCTGAATATGAGGTAGAGTTTCCCAAGAATTTATTCCTCAGAAGGAGAGAATTCTCTGTCTTTTAAAAGGTCTTATAAACTATTGTTGTGGGATATTTTCTTAATTACTTTTTTCAGCCACAAAGTATTATTTGAGAATGATATTTTAGTCACTGACCTCAATTCATGCTAGTTTCGAATGCTTACAAAGGTCAGCTAATAGAATCTGTTTGTCTTTTTCCATAAAGGTGGTAAAGAAATGTAACACAATTTTACTGATTATTTTAAAGTTAAAATCTCACAAATAAAATGTTGGGAAGAGAGAAAGAGAGAGAAGGGGAGAGCACCCAGAGCATTCTCTAAAGTTTGTACATCATTAGTTGTGACATAGTTTTATTCCACACAGGTAGATGTAGGGTGGCAACAAAACTGGGCACCTTCTTCATGGGAGGCGAGAACCTTCTCTGCCGTGCCATCCCAGCAGTTACCAGTTGTGCTGTAGTCCAGTACATGGGTTTGCATGGGCTGGGGCCAGGGTTTGCTCCCTGGAATCTCATGGTTGCAGGGCAGGCACTCAACCTGCTGAGCTATCTTGGCATCCCAACATTTTAAATAAAATAAGTATTCACATTCACCTGTAGGACCAATGAAAGAATTGACTCTTATGCCAGAGGATACTTTTGACTTAGGATAAACTTCCCCACAGCGACATTTTTCACAGATTCAAAATGTATATCTTAAGCAACGTAGATGGAAGTTAATATGATGTGCTCTAGAAAATTGCAAGATAATAAAAAATGGCTATTGGTAATGGAAATGCAATATGTAGAGATCTGGAATAAGTAGGTGTGTATAAATAGAAAGGACAATGTCTCTAAATCTTTTTTTCCTTGTTATTAAACTATTGCATACATACAGAAAAGAACACAGATCATAGTGTACTGTTCAGTACATTTATTACTAATTGAATATACCTTTTATCTTAGTCAAAATACCATAGACTGGGTGGCTTCAACTGTAGTACATCATATGCTTCCAGGTACAGCTCTAAACCATTTTGATAGTAAAGAAAAAAAAGCGAAATAAAGAAAAGCAGTCTCTATCCTCATGAACCTTTCAATCTAGAGATGTCTAATATTATCCGGTGACATCTGCTTTATTGTACATAGTTCTCTGCTAGTCATTTCCTAGGCACTCTGTCTGGTTTAGCTATTTACTCCTTTATTCCATATTTCTCAGGACCCCAGTACTACCCTGAAACTGTAGGAATTTCTCACAGTTCTGGAGGCTGGAAAGTCTAAGATCAAGGTGTTTGTTTCCCTCTGAGGGCCCTCTTCTTGGTTTGTAGAAGGCTCCTTGTTGTATCCACACATGATGGAGAGAAAGATCTAATCTCACCCTCATGATCTAATTACCTTCCAAATGTCCCACCTCCAGATACCATCACACTGGGGATTAGGGTTTCAGTATATGAATTTGGGAGGTGGGCACCACAAACATTCTGTCCATTCCACCTGTGTAACCAACACACAGGTTAATAAACAGAATGCTGCTCCATATGCAGAAGCCCCTCCTGCCTCTCTTGGTTGTTATCCTTTCCACCTTTCCCAGAGGTAGTCACTGTCCTAGTTCTAATACTGTACAGTTCTTTGCCTTGTTTAAATCTGTATATGGAATCACATAGGATGCATTCTTCTACCTGACTTTTATGCTTAGTAAGTATTATTTTTGAAATTCATCTTGTATGTAACTGGGATGTTCATTTTATTGTTGTATAGTCTTCCAGTATAAGAATATATGTATCACAATTTATTCACCAATTCCATGGCTAAAGGACATGTAATTTTTTTTCCATTTGAGGCTATTTCAAAGTTGTTATTTCTCTTGATGAATAGGAACTCTCATTTCTGTAAATATATGCCCATGAGTGGATTTGTTGGATTTTGTGTCTTCAATCTGTCACCTAGTACTTTAAACTTTCATTGATTCCTGCCTAGATAGTCATTCATTAGCTGTTGATTGCCCACAACAGTAATTCCTCTTATCTGAGGTCTTGCTTTCTGCAGTTTCAGTAACACATGGTCTGAAAATATTAAATGAAATTTCCAGAAATAATTTATAAGTTTTAAACTGAGTGCCATTCCAAGTAGTGTGATAAAATCTCATGCCACCCTGCTTTATCTTGCCCAGGACATGAATCATCCTTTTGTGCAGCACATCCCTGTGTTCTCTGTGCTCCCCACCGATTAGTCACTTAGTAGTCATCTCAGTTATCAGATCGACTGTTGTCGTACTGTGGTGCTTGTGTTCAAGTAATGCTTATTTTACTTAACAATACCACATTCACATAACATTTGTTACAGTATATTGTTATAATTGTTCTATTTTATTGTTAGTTATTATTGCTTACCTTACTTTGCCTGATTTATAAATTAAACTTTAGCATATGTATGTATATATAGGAAACAGTGTGCCGTATTTTCTGGTGTATAAGACAACCCCCTAATTTTACAGTTAAAACATAGGTTTAGGCCTATATTCGCTGTATAAGACTACCCCCCACTTCCGAGGCTGTAGTCTTATACAGCGAATATAGGCCTAAACCTATGTTTTAACTGTAAAATTAGGGGGTCGTCTTATACGCCCGGTCGTCTTATACGCCGGAAAATACGGTAGTGTATTTAGGGCTTGGTATTGTCCGTGTTTTCAGGCATCCACTGAGGGTCTTGGAACATATTCCTACAGATAAGGGGACTACTGTATGTTTACATCTTCCAGTACATAGGTATTGAGGGGTGCAGTCATAATTAAGACCACATTATTTTAAATTTAAATGTACAGAACTAATTAAATTAATAAATTAAGTATAAGAAGGCCTTTGACTAATTTTATTCACATCCCTAAAAGTTTGTTCTTTCAAGGTCAAATTGCTTTTTGACCATCTTTTTGTTTGGAAAAATGGATATTCCCTTCTAGTTAGAGTCCTCCCAATTTTCATCTGTTACGTGGTCATTGGGAACCAGAGCTTTGGGAAAGAGTGGGATGTGATAAGAAGGATGAGTGCGGCAGTGGTGTGCATGGTTAGAGGAGAGAATGCTCGAGGCAGAGTGCTCACTGATAGGCTATGGGTGGGGCAGGTGAAGTAGGCCAGAGTATGGCAGGGAGAGAAGAATGAAATAAGGTAACTGAATTTCTTTGTTCTGGCAGTTGTCTTCCAGCCCTGAAAGCTTTTGTTTTGTTTCTGTGTTTCAATGGAGATATAATCCACATACCATAAAATTCACCCTTTCCAAGTATACAATTTAATGTTGTTTTGTTTTGTTTTTTGTTTCTTTTGTATATTCACAGAGTTGTGCAACCATTACCACTAGTTCCTGAACATTTCCATCACCCCAAAAAGTAACCATGCACCCATTAGTAGTCACTTCCCATGTCCCTCCACTCTTCCGTACACCATTCTCTAAGCGTCCACTAATCTGTATGATTTTACAGATTTGCCTATTCAAGATGTTTCATATCAATGGGATCATACACTTTTTTTGTCACTGGCTTCTTCTCTTTTTTTAAAATTTTTTTCTTGTTGTTGTTTTTTTTTTTGAAAGAAAGCGAAAGAGAGAGAGTAAAGGTGGAAGGACCCAGAGCAGTTTCCATAGTTGTACATCATTAGTCACGACATAGGTTCATTCCATACACGTGGATGTAGAGCCTCATACTTTAATTCCATACAGGTGGATGTGGGGCCGCACGGGCTGGAACTGAACTGGGGGCCTCCTGCGAGGGAGGTGAGAACCCTCCCCGCCAGGCTTGGTGGCTACCACTTGTACCACAGTTCAGCATATTGGTTTGCACTGGCTGGAGCCAGGATTTGATCCCCAGGCCTGTGGTTGCAAGGCAAGCGCTCAATCTGTTGAGCTATCTCGGCATCCCCTGGCTTCTTCTATTTAGTATAATGTTTTCAGAGTTTGTGCATGTTATATTATGAATCAGTACTTAATTACGTTTAATTCTACTATGTATGTAACACATTTTCTTCATTAATTAGTAGATGGACATTTGGGTTGTTTCTACTTTGGTTCTTACGAATAATGCTACTGTGAACATACATGCATAATTTTTTGTGTGGATATATGTTTTTAATTGGCTTAGGTATATATCTAGAAGTAAATTGGTTTTTTAAAGTGCTTTCTCCAAATGGATAGCCATATTGGAACAATCATAGTTCCAATGGCCAGGTTTTGTTCTGTTTTTGATGCTTTGGGCATTCACATTGCCATTTTGAATTCTTCCTTGGGCTATGGAGGTTTATTTGACCAGATGCCTTAGGGTACTTGCTGCCCTAGATATGGATCAGTCTTTGTTACTTGGGTTTTGCATATATCCAGGATTGGCAGTTGACATTTGAACAGCTAATTTTCTTTTTTCAATTCCTTACAGAGCTTTGGGAAGCTCTCAAGAGTCTTTGAGGTTCTCAGAGTCAACCATTAAATGGTACATTTATTGTTTCTGCCTTATGCATCTCATAATGCTCACATTGTCTAGTTCCTATGGTATTTAGTTTAAAGGTGTAGACTAAAGGTCCTTTCCTTCCCTTCTCTTCCCTTCTCTTTCTTTCCTTTCCCTCCCCTACCCCTCTTCCTCTTCCCTCTCCTCCCCTCCCCTCCTTCTTCCCTTCCCTTCCCTTTTCTTTTCTGTAATTTGCTTTCCCTTTCCTTTTCTTTCTTTTTCTTTTCTTTGACATAAATCCTGTGTCTTATGAATCCAGAGCAATGCAGGGTATGTTGGGCTTCATACACACTGGAGTCGTGCCAGCTCAGAAACATGTTTGTGTTTGTTCCTATCAGGTCGTCCAGCTCAGCTGGACCTCTTTAAGGTCAGAAACGATTACTTTGGGTGCCTTGCCTAGACAAATGTTTCTTGGGGCTCTTCTGAGTGCTTGGGATGAAGGGACTCTTCATTGTCAGACATTTGCTTAGGTATTAATAGTTTCAGGGTAGTACTGGGGTCCTGAGAAATATGGAATAAAGGAGTAAATAGCTAAACTAGACAGAGTGCCTAGGAAATGACTAGCAGAGAACTATGTACAATAAAGCAGATGTCACCGGATAACATTAGACATCTCTAGATTGAAAGGTTCATGAGGGTAGAGACTGCTTTTCTTTATTTCGCTTTTTTTTCTTTACTATCAAAATGGTTTAGAGCTGTACCTGGAAGCATATGATGTACTAAATAAATACTTGTTAACTAGATTGATAAATGTTGAACAGTGGTTTCTGATTCTATATTCCTCCTTTATAAGCCCTTGGGATCTTTTTTGTTTTTGTGTTCTCTAGTCTTCCTAACTTGAGCAGCCTCTTGACTTGCCAGATTCCGGTACTTCTGTGTTTCTACCCTGTAATCTGTGATAACAAATAGTAATATGAATAAACTATTTCTGTCCTGATAGAGATAGCCACGTCTTATTTGTTCTAGCTTCCAAATTTCTATCTAATTTTTGTCCTTATACTCTGGGAAGTAGTGAAAGCAATAACTTGAAAGGTGCAAGGTAAGTTGTGAAGAGTCTTACAGTTTTATTTGAAGACAGGGTTATAAGAGTGTAACAAAAGTAAAATGACACTGTCGGGAAACTTTTCTTGTGGTAGCATATAGATTTGCCTGGAAGGAAGAAGCTACCGAGGAGAAGGTCCCAGGATCTAGAGCAGTAGTTGAGATGTGAGAAAATAGTGGCTTGCATTAGGGGCTGGGAGCAGATATGAAAGGAAAGTCAGGTTTGAAAGGGTTTGGAGAATCTCTAGGGTTTGGTAACACTGCATGTTGAACAGAGAAACAAGAGATTCAAGGCCACTTAGAAGTTACAACAAAAGTAAAGCAGGTGGAAAGGGAAGGCATTTGGGAGGAAGAGATGAAGATTGTTTTAGATGTGTTCTGTGAGGTGACAGTAGGACCTTTAGGTAATCATTAGAGATACAGGACTGGAGAAAAAAAAAAAAAAGTTTTTCATTGTCATTTTTTAATACTTTTTGTTCTACTTAATAGTTTATTCTGCAGCTTTCTGTTTATATCATAGTCCGTGTCTTTTGAGCAAAATACCTACCTCAAAAGACACGGACTATGATATAAACAGAAAGCTTATCACCAGTAATTTCCAAAAGCATCTCCATTAGTTAGAATTAGGTTTGGTTGTAAGTGACAGAACACTAAAAATAACAGGCTTAAATGAGTTTATTTGTTTCTCTCAAATGGATGAAATCTAATCACCCAGACTTTCTTATGGTGGTGCCATGATTATCAGGGACCCAGGCTCTTTCAGTCCTCAACATGTGACTTCTACTTTATTGTCTAAGATGTTTGCTTACATGTCAGCCATCACTTTGACTTGCCAGCTAATGGGAAGGAACAAGGGATAAAAATGGACATGGCCCTTCCTTTAAGAATATTTCCGGGAAAGCCGGGACGGCTCAGCGGGTTGAGCGCTCGCTTTGAGGCCCCGAGGATCGAATCCCGGCTCCGGCCCAGGCGGACCCCACATGCTGAACTGGGGGAGTTCCCACAGTTCGGTTCTCTAGCTGTCTCTGTCTCTGTCTCTCTCTCTATCTGTGAAAAGTAAAATAAAAATAAATATGCACTGAAGATAAAATAATTACTCTCTATAAATATAAAAAGATAAAAAAAAAAAAAAAAGACTATTTCCTATGGGGAAACCAGGTTGGCTCAGCAGGTTAAGCGCTCGCTTTGCAGCCCCAAGGACTAAGGATTGAATTCTGGCTTCGGCCTGTGTAGACTAAGGTGACCAGACGTCCCGATTTTGGCAGGACAGTCCCAATTTTTAACAATTTGTCCCGCGTCCCGTGGCATTTTAAGAAAGTCCCGATTTTTGGAAAGAATGCACGACAAGCTAGGGAATGGCGGGAAATAGACCAAATTTTTAATCAAGAACCCCCTCCCCTCCCTGGTCAATGGTGTTCCGCTTTACCAATGTTAAAATCTGGTCACCTTAGTGTGGACTCACATGCTGAACCTGGGGTGTGCTTCCCATGCCAGAGGCCCCCAGTTCAGTTCTCACCCCCTGATTTGGCCCCTGGCTCAAGGGGGCGTGCCTCCCATGTGGGAGGCCCAGTCCAGTTCCCACAATGTGTGGCCCCCGCCCACCTGTGTGAAATAAAACCATGTTGAAAACTGATGATGCACAACTATGGAGATGGCTCTGGGCTATCCCCCTTCTCTCTCTCTGTCTCTGTCTCTGTCAAATACAATAAAATATTCTTTTTTTAAAGAATACTTCCTAGGGATGCCGGGATAGCTCAACAGGTTGGGCGAGTACCTTGCCACTGTGAGGTCCAGGAATGGGGTCCTGGCCCCAGCCTCTGTGGACCCACATGCTGGGCTGTGACACAGCTGGTGACTGCTGGGATGATGGCAAAGGCTCTTGCTTCCCATGTGGGAGGCCCCCGATTTGGTGCCCACCCCATGCGGCCCCACATCCACCTATGAAGTGAAGCTATGTCACAGCTGATCATGTGCAACTATGGAGAATGCTCTGGGCCCTCCCCTTTCTTTCTCTCTTTCTCACACCAGTCAAACAATAAAATATTAATAAATCTCTTTTTTTTTAAAAGCACTTCCTGGACTTTTCCATCACTATTTATGCTTATGTCTAGTTGATTAGAATTTACTCATGGCCACACTTTATTGTAAGGAGGTCTGGGAATCTTCTTTATTCCAGGCAGCCAGATGCCCAGCTAAAAATCAGGGGTTCTCATCCTATGAGGAGGAAGCAAATAGGCATTGGGAGACTACTCAGAAGGAGTCTCTTAAGAACCAGATTCCAAATTCTTTCAGGTTATAGAACTTATTTCTCCAAACCTTAATTATCCTTATTATAATCAAAATATACTAAATGTAATATGTAAATAATTAAAAATGTACACTTCTGTTCTTGTATCCTTTAAAATGATGTAGACGGATGACTAGTAGCTAAAGCATATGTTACAGAATAGACCAACACTGGTGTCAGCGTCTGAAGTTTTGACTATAAGATCATTACATTCAGAAGCTAGAGAACCTATAGTATGATAAAGACCTTGGCCATTTTGGATGAAGTTTTTCTGTGTGAGTTGTTCTAAATCTTAATTACATATAAACAGACAGGATTTATAGAGGACAGAAGTTGAATGCCTCCTATCTGAAAGCACCAGCATTTCTGCCAGACTTATCTTAGCAAGAATAATAATATGTCTTGATCTTTCGTATTTCTGGGCTCTCTCACTTTTCTTCAGAGCAGTTTATCATTTCTTCCTCTCTGGGTCACGTCCAGCTTTGTCTGTTGGATGTGCAGATCACAGTGCACTTTATACCTGAACTGTTGGTGAACTGTCAACACAGTTGCCCTCTCAGCATGAACTGTCTCACTCTCCTTTTGTCTCTCTTCAAGTCCAGCAATGTTAAAGAAGTTGTTCTGATAAACTGATGTTTCCTGATAAAAATTTCAGATAGAGATGTGTGCTATTGTTTGTTTAAAAGTGAATTTGGGGAAGCCGGAATGGCTCAGTGGGTTAAGTGCTCACTTTGCAGCCCCAGGGCCTGAGGATCGAGTCCCTGCTCTGGCCCGTGCAGACCCATATGCTGAACTGGGGAGTGCCCCCAGTTCAATTCTCACTGGGGTGAAGACCCCGGCCTAGTTCCTTCCCTGTGCAGCCCCGCACCCACCTGTGGAATGAAACTATGTGGAAAAACCAATGATGTGCAACTATGGTGACTGTTCTGGGCTCTCCCCTTCTCTCTGTCTCTGTATCTCTCTCTCTCAAAAACAATAAAAATAAATCTTAAAAAAAAAAATGCATTTGTTTGTTGTCCTCATGCTTTAAAGCATAATCTCCATGAAAGTACTCCTATGTTTTATAAACTGGTTAACTCCCCATGCCTAGTCAGCTGAGAAAATATTTGTTGTTAAATAAAGAATGCATATCCTGAGGGATTCCAGGATAGCTCATCAATTGAGCAAGTGCTTGCCTCGCAGTCACAAGATCTGGAGTTTGATTCCCAATCCCAGCCCTTGCAAACCCTATATGCTGAACTTCAGTGCAACTGGTAACCACTGGAATGGATCAGCAGCAGAGGTGCTCACCTCCCATGCGGGAAACCCCTGACTTCATTCCCACCCCCTGCAGCCCCACATCCACCTGTGTGGAATGAAGCCATGTTACAACCAATGATGTACAACTGTGGAGACTGCTCTGGGCCCTCCCCTCTTTTCTCTCTCTCTCTCTCTCTCTCTCTCTCACTCTCATCTTATCTCAAAAACAATAAAATCTTTAAAAACAGAAACAGGGGAAGCCAGGATGGCTCAGTGGGTTAAGCTCTCACTTTGCAGCCCCAGGGACTGAGGATCGAATCCCAGCCCTGGCCCATGTGGACCTATATGCTGAACTGGGGAGTGCCCCCAGTTCGGTTCTCACCAGGGTGAGATCCCAACCCAGTTCCTACCCTGTGCAGCCCCATGCCCACCTGTGGAATGAAACTATGTGGAAAAACCAATGATGTGCAACTATGGAGACTGTTCTGGGCCCTCCCCCTTCTCTCTGTCTCTGTCTCTGTCTCTCTCTCTCTCTCCCTCTGTCAAAAACAATAAAAATAAATCTTAAAAAAGAATGCAATCCTATTCTGACTAATGATTTGGGGGGATGAGGAAGTGATAGGCAAAATGATAAAGGCTTTTTATAATCTATAAAACTCTAGAATTCTTCCCACAAGAAGAAATAATCTCAGTATATTCATTTGAAATCTTTTTGAGAAGAGCCAGCTGTGTGTGGTAATGTTGACCGTCTTCCTGAACCTCAAATGTGTATGCACTGCCTGACACAGAACCTTTCAACAGGACAGAGCACAAAGTTGGAACTATCTTAGAAAATCTCAACATACAGGCTGTTCTGTGTCACAGAAACCTCAATATGTTGCCTAACATTGCTTAAGGCCCTCTTTTAATGTATTTTTCTCCAGTTTTTCTTATGAAGAGAAATTTCTTCATCTGTATTTACAGCTGTTCCCCATCAATTGCATTACTGCCTGAGCTCTGCCTCCTATCAGATCAGCAGCAGTATTAGATTCTCATAGGAGTGCAAACTCTATTGTGAACTGTGCATGTGAGGGATCTAGGTTGCATGCCCCTTATGAGAATGTAATGCCTGATTATCTGAAGTGGAATTGAGGTGGTGATGCTAGGGCTGGGGGGATCAGACAAATTATTAACATTAGCAGAGAGGTTTGACTGCATAGAGACCATAATAAATCAATTGCATGCAGACTCATCAAAACCCTATCAGTGGGGATGCTGGGATGGCTTAGCAGGTTGAGTGTTCCTCTTGCAGCCCTGGGGTCCAAGGATCAAATCCTGACCCCGGCCCATGTGGACCCAGATGCCAAGCTGGGGTGTGCTTCCCATGTGGGAGGCCCCCAGTTTGGTTCTCACCAGGGCAAGCTTCCCATGTAGGAGGCCCCAGCTCATGAGGCATTCCTCTCATGTGGTAGGCCCCCAGCCAGTTCCTGCCCTGCGCAGCCCTGTACCCACCTGTAGAGTGAAACTATATTGAAAACTAATGACATACAACTATGGAGATTGCTCTAGGCTCTCCCCTTATCTATCTCTCTTTCTCTGTCAAAAATAACCTTTAAAAAAATAACACAGGGGAAAGCCGGGACGGCTCAGCGGGTTGAGCGCTCGCTTTGAGGCCACGAGGACCGGGGATCGAATCCCGGCTCCGGCCCAGGCAGGACCCACATGCTGAACTGGGGAGTTCCCACAGTTCGGTTCTCTAACTGTCTCTGTCTCTGTCTCTCTCTCTATCTGTCAAAAGTAAAATAGAAATAAATATGCACTG